>CALNHX010003658.1:0-144536 GCA_940337035.1 Agriotes lineatus | reverse complement strand
ATGTTGTTGGATTAAAGTTGTTACCGTTTTTGAGTCAGTTAGATTGTTTACCGGCAAGTTTACCGCCTGTGTTTAGATTAAATGTTGCGCAATTAACCACACTAACCTTTATTGAGTATTTTATTTCATGTTCGTAGTTCTCATACATATTTCTACGTTAATATAGTTTATTTTCAATTAGTTGTCCCTTTCATTACTAGTTTTAGGACGTTTGCATGTGTGTTTTGTTATGTTTTTTCTCGGTAAAGGTAGCTGTAAGCAAATGCAAATAAGGTAAGTCCAACGCAGCTGTTCGTGATCATCGCCAAGCACTGCCAAAGGCGGATAGGAAAGGTCCGGTCACTATTTCCACTTTTGAGTGAGCGAACTTACCTATTTAAAAGCGGTGGCGTCTAGAATTTAACATCTCTATTTCGTTTATCCGATTATAGCGCTCATTGGGGTGGTAACTCCCTTCTCCTTGTGCCCTAGCCGGCAACCCATCGTAAAGTAATTGGGGCAACGGATCCCAGAAGGTTTCGATTTGTGTCGTTTTGTCGGGTAACCGACAGTTGAGTAGTTTGGTTATCAAATTCATGCCGTAATAACAGTTTCGTCCGGTAACATTTTAGTTGATAGTTATAATATATGATTATTATATACTTGCAACTGGGTGTCTAAAATATTTAATTTTTCAAAAATGTCTGTCAAATAAGGCAGTTTCATTGTGAACGGCATGCCAACAAAATTCTCGTTATCTGTGTAATTTTCTTCTTTCAGAAACGCATACACGTCTTTCTTGCCTCATAATTTTGTTAGTCGCAGCCTCTAAAGTCATTCTAATGCCAAAATAACTAACCCATAAAAATTTTGAGCCCAATCGAACAATATCAACACCGAGTGTCGTAAGTTTGCGATTTGCAGATTTTAATTCACTTATTATCAATTAATATCTGACGAACCTGAAGTACTATTTAATTTTTCATAATAATATAAATTAAAGGAAATTTTGTACAATTTTAGTTATATGAAATTATTCCGCAAACCTACTAGATGTAAAAACAAGCGTAAAGTAGTAGACAAACTTAAAAAAAATTCATCTTACTAGAAGAGGACGTAAATCATAACACATTTCAAAAGGGGGCCGCCAACTAAAAGTTTGGGAAACGCTGGATTACAGCTTAGCTATTTTTTCAGATTATTAGATTATGCACAAATAATGCAATTGCCCATTAACATAAAAAAGGAAACTAATACCCTTATCAATAGAGAAATACTAATTAATCTAAAACGAGCAGTATTATCACGTTGGAGAAATTAAATTTCCTACATTTTGAAGAACGTATTTTACTAATATTGTTTAGTTATATAATATTCTTGATCTAAAGTTAGTCTCAAAAGTAATGTTTCAAACTAATTGTTACAGGTAAACCCCGGTTACGACTTGCAACAAGCTTCGAACATTGCCGGACTAGTTAGTGGGAGGAGCGGATCTTCAATAGGTACGGAAACTTATTCTCAAAATGTTTGCAAACATTGCATGTTTTCATTTAAAACTTACTAATATAGGCAAAAACCAACGTCTTATAGTAGATAAACCAATAAGGACAACCTATAGGACATCAGACAGATAAAAAGCTCTTACGCAAAACACGATAGGACAGCTTAAGGTTTTTTTTAATAGGTTCGTGGAACGCTATAACTTGACCAATTTGGAATACCACTAACTTTCTTCGAAAAATAAATATGAACGTAAATATAATTTTAAAGTATTTTTTCTTTTATCGCCGTGTAAATGATGTTACTATAGTCATAGTCACATATAGACCTTGTAGAGTTGTCTTATTAAGTAATTAGTATTTAATTAAAAGAAACTGAAATATTTTATCAAAATTTTACAAAAATAGGCAACACAAGTAATGGTCTTAGAATTACAAACAACCCAAATGGATTAGTGTAAGACGTCATAATACCTTATCCCAATGCTATTAGTTCAAGTAAAAATGTAAATTTACAATTGAAGTAGTATTGGATTTCAAAAGAAAACTGAGTGTTTAGGTATTGTTTTATGTTTCAACAATATCTTATATATATTTCTAAAAGTCCTGACTGACTGACTGACTCATCAACGCCCAGCCCAAACCCTTGGACCTAGAAAGCTGAAATTTTGCACAGAGGTTCCCTTTATGATGTATACAAGGAATAAGGAAGGATATTTCGAAATTCAACCCCTAAAGGGGTAAAATGGGGGTTCCAATTTTGTATGGAAAAATAATATTAAATAGACATTTCGACTTGAAACTTCGTAGGAGTACTCCTAAAAACAAATAAGCAAACACGTATTTTGTGATTTTCCGAAAATCAACCCCTTAGGGGGTGAAATGGGGTAAGTAAGCCTAAAAATCGATATGGGTGTCGTTATTGAGGTTTATTGGGACGTTGATTGCGAAAATGGCATTTATTTTTAAGTCCAAGACGGTGAACATGACATAAGGGAAGAAACGGGACGGGACGGGACTAGACTGGACGGAACGGGACGGACTGGACGGGACGGAACTGAGCGGGACGGGACTGGACGGGAAGGGAAGGGACGGAACGGGACGGGACGGGGCAAAGCGGGACGGGGCGGGGCGGGGCGGGACGGACGGGACGGAAAGGGAAGGAAAAAAAATGGGATGGAAGGGGAGGGGATGGGATGGAAGAGGAGGGGCGGGACGGGACGGGAAGGGACGGGACTGGACGGGAGGGAAAGGGGCGGGACGGGACGGGAAGGGTCGAGACGGGGCGGGGCGGGGCGGAACATTATTTAATACACAAATAACGAACCTCGCGCGAACGAAGTCGCGGGTAAAAGCTAGTTATATATGTTTCTATTGACGTTGGGTCATTATTACAATTAAAAACCACACGTCCCTTTCTAAGCTTTGATTTTCTCTTCAGATGAATCATGATAAATTTTTTACGGCATTTGACGAAAATCTAAGTTTTTAATAATAACACAATAATAATAGTAAACAGAAATCAACGACCTATGGAGGTAGGGGAAAGTAACAACCATAACACTTTTTATAGCAGTCGCAGGAATAACATCACAACATAATAATAATAATAAGAAGAAGAATAATGACTTGATTAGTTTTGTATTTAGAAAATATCAGGATGTTAAGAAGGCCAGTGAAACATCAAATTAAACAATCATATAATGCTTTTATCAATACTGAGTCTACAGTCAATATCCACGTATCATGAAAAGTTTTTGTTGTTCATACACACAAAGAGAAACCAATCGAGAATTCGTGGTAAATTTTTTTACAAGAATAAACAATACCGCGTGTCCCAAAATGTACCATAAATATTTTAGGAATGAATTGGGTAACTCATTTCAATTCAAAAAGTCTAGATAAACATATATCCTAAACTTTGTTACGGTATAATCTTAATGAATCGACATTGCATGTATTCAACGTCAAAGAGCGGGTTGGGTTAGGGTTAGAAGGGTTTGCCGGTTTCCTAAAAGACACAGATCTAAAAGTGTCTCGAAGCAGATGCTCGGCTTCTGTTACCCTCAACTAGCTTAATCGGGAAGGCGTGGTTCGACAAACTTAACGAAACCGACAGGGGTTATCCTATTCTAATCCCTAACAATTCAATTCATAAATGGGGAAAATGCTCGGAGCGCCACTTCTTTTTAAACAGAGAATTGCTAACGCAGCGAAAACAAGAAATACCACGTAGCTATGAAGAAGTTCTCCAGGTTGCTTTACACCACTCCAGCGTCACTCGTCAGCTGCACCGACGCCGGATGCAAACGTAGGGTGGCCACAGAAATCGAAGTCACTTACCTTCGATGGCCACCGCTCTGGAAGCTAATAACAAAATACAAAACACCCCTGATCTTAAGGGCTTACGCGTTCTATCGCATGCTCTGGTCTTTACATGAAATTACACTCGGCTAAAGCCGTCTTTAGTTGAAGACTCAGTAGGTTCACACATTTAAATCAAACCAATAATTAATTTAGCCAATAATGAAATTTAATGATTTAAATTTTAGTACATCAAGCCAAAAGTCGGCTATCAAAAAAGTGACACCCTAGCTGAGGACAAAAGGGGATCCCACGCAAGAACTAACTTAGTCTAAACAGAGTTACAAAGAATAAACAACTGAAATATTGGCAGGAGTAAAGCTTCCGCCTTCAATGATCAACTGACATAATTAAAATACAAAGACGTACGCAATGTTCGTAGCTCCGCACGCTGCGCAACAACAAATGATAATAACACACCCGGCACTGGATAAGCGTAACAGTAATAGTTAACAATGTACAAATTTACCTTAGCCCAAGTATGGTAGTCTGTTGGAAGTCCAAGCCTCGGTGATGCTTCAAAGGACGCTGGGGTTAGTGATTGCTTCCTGCCGTGTAGAACAAGGTAGACCCAAGGGTTGTGTGGAAGCCGTGGCTCACGGCCCAAGAAGGGGTTGGAATTATTTAAGATGAATACAGCCGCTCCCCCCGGGAACGAAAAGATATTCGGATTTCGGCGCGACGTAACTGGATTTGCAAACAGCAGAAGTTTCCCACTCACTATGGGCACATTAAGTAGGCTTCATAGGGCGTCATGTATTAAATGTGCAACAGGATGCAAAAGAACTCCGTTCCCGACTCTGGGGTTGAGTTAAACAAACATTAAGACGTCGCCCAAACAAAATTCGTCCGCCGAACACACAACGTCCCGCGGGGAAAGAACAGAAATCTTTCACAAAACATTAATTTAACTGGATAGCACCGAAATGGGTTAACACAAAAGGTCCCCCGGCGAATCGCCGAGGCGACCCCCGAGGGTGCAAAACAAACACGTCTGTCTGGACTGAAGGCTGGCTACTAATTAAAATTTCGAACGCGCGGGCTTGAAGATTTGCCCCCGCGGAAATAAGTTTCTAACTCCGAAATTAATAATTCCAAATGTATGGTCCAACAAGGGTTTATCAAACTTTATTTCCAATGGTCCCAAAGCTGGACGTAAAATGCGTGGGCTGAAAGCACAACAAAGAAGGCTTTAACGGGTGATGCAATTGCTGAATTGGCAAAATTTGGCTACTAAATTTCCTAGAAGTCCCGCTTGGGGTGATAAGGCTTAAAGGAAAGTTTCACACAATGAACGAAAGCTACTGCGTATCGGATTAAAATTTAAGGGCTTAAATATCAAGTTACCGAGGCCAACAAAAGGAAATACACAAAACTTAGCGTTAGCCTGGGTTGTCAATAATGCAAAACAAAGAATGCATTCACGGACACAATTCGACGAAATCTAAACTGGACGGGAATGCTTTTAATAAACTACGTGGTTCCAAAAGTGCTTACGAGGTTTCTAGGTCGCAAACGTCTGAACGCCTGCTAATACGAATTTGAATGTAACTGTACAGGGCCGTAATCAGTAAGAATTCGGGCGACAAATAAACGTAATTTTGAGCAAAACGAAAGAGGTCGAAAATAATCTAACAACTTAACCGTTAATCGTTAAGGAGTTATTGAACGTTATTGTTGACAAAAAAAATAATGTTTTCAGTGTTAACTGTGAAATTATTAAAAAGGTAAAGAGCTACAATTGTTTCATTACAAAGTTTAACTATTACAATGCCGAGCATCTTTTCGAAAGAAGAATACGCAGATACTGTGTATATGCGTGGTTTGTGTAAGGCAATGACTTAGCGGCGCAAGATGTATATAGAAGAAGGTATCCCAACAGAAGTGAAGTTTCCACTAATTAATATCGGAAGTTAAGATAACACAGGCATTTCAGCCAAAGTATTGTTCGTATACTCGTAATAGGTTGGGAAAGTTAACGTGACTGCATAGACTTTACCATGTCATTTGACCGTGTAAATCACGTTGTACTTCTGGAAAACTTAAGACTATTTGGTTGTAGGGAAGATTTTATTGTATTCAAGTAGTACTTGACAAAAACTGTATGCTATAATGCTCTTTAACGATTCACTTACTTTAGAAGTTCCACAAGGTTCGAACCTTAGACCCCTACTTTTTTGTTTGTTAACGATCTAAGCTTTATAATTAAGTGCAAAAGTATTTGTTTCGCCAATTATTTAAAAATTTTCAGCAAAGTTGTTGTTAATTGCGGAGGAATTTGGAAAATGTTTACGAATGGTGTGTGAGTAACCAGCTTAACTTAAATATCTCTAAATGTAAAATTATGTTTTTTTTTTCAAGAAATAATATAACAATTGCGTTTTACTATGTCATTGTATATGTTACAGGCAATTTGTATATATCAGTTATTTTATATAATGACTAGGTAGTTTATATAATGCCTAGGAAAGTTAGGTAGTTCATGAAGTCCATATGTTTTAAAGTCATTTTACCGACCGACAAAAGGTCGCCATCAAATGGGAAACAGTTTTATTTAGGATAAAAAAAAAAGTTGTGTTGCAATCATTTGTGTTTGTCTGAAAACATATTTAGCCCCATCAGGTACTGTATACCGCTTGGTTTTTACTTAGTTAGAAAATTGTGTTTTTCGTAATTGTCAAAATTCAACAACTCCTATTTTTCGGAAATTAAGCAATATTTTAATAAATGTTTTATTCGTGTGTTAGTTTTAGTTAATTTAATAATCTCAAAGCCGGAAAACAACTCTCTTTCTATAATTTTCGCAAAAAAAATTTTATTTTTGAAATATAAAATTCGACACACCATGACTTGATTTCAAAATTCAAATTACTTGGGGTGAACCCTTTAAAGATCTATAATTGGGAAAAACAATAGAAAATATTTATTATTCTGTAAGTTTTTATCTAGGTACCGAAAATAGTAATTTACGTAACAAGTATAGAAAGTGGAGCTTTTCAGTACGAGTGAGATGTTTCCGGAAGAGACCGTTAGGCCGAGTCCGGAATTTCGAGACGAGTATGGAAAAGCCACTTTCATACGAGTTTCGTACAATATTTTTTCGTACACTAGCATACAAAACGGAATACTAAATTTATCCTCGTATATAGCAAATAAGTAGAGTAATATTAATGTAATGTAATATTATATGTGTTGTAACTAAGGAAACGTACGGCAAAGTGCTACTTTGCCGTACGAATACCGCAAAATACTACTTTGCCGTACGAATACCGCAAAGTGCAACTTTCTGATTAATAAATTGTACGGCAAAGTAGCTCTTTCAATGCTAGTGTACGAAAAATAATATTTTTGCATAATTTTTACGTTTTTTATGTAAAAGGTGCTTCTTAGGGCATAGCCAACTAATATTTAGGTTAGCTTACGCTAATACAGCCATTACAATCACCATAAAAACATGATTCTGTAAAGCATGCCATGACAAAATGTCATTTGGCGCCACCTCTTAGTGTTATTCTGAACTTTTAATCAGGGCCTACCGCGATATTCAAATTAAAAACAAATACTGCTGAATAGGTAGATTTGAAAACTTGTCATATTTCAATCAACTATATCCTCAAATTCATATTGCCTTAGTTTGAGTCAGTAATTCTTATATAAACAGGTTCTTTCAAAGCTATTTAAAATGGTTAGAAAGTGGTTTACCTGTGGAAATCCAAACAAACCACTTTTTGAATTTCCAAGCGATATGCAGATTCGTACCAAATGGCTCAAAGCTATTTCAGGAGTGATATTGTTAACACGTTGAAGGACACTAACGCTGAGCAGCGTCCTTAATTGTATCTACCAGTATAACTGAACGCTGCACGGCGTCTAATTTTCCATATAAAATAATAGTACATAATCCAGTTGTTACTGTCACCACTGGTACGTACACAGTCATATCAGTGTCACACAAACACGAGTTATTTGCCCCAAACAGCTCTCTTACAGTTATCTACCTCTTTGCTCCTACTTGTGCAGAACGCTGATAAGCATCGCAGTGTATCACAACACAACCCTATATGAAGTCGGCAACTGTCCTTCAACGTGTTAATTAATAATAAAACTAATTAAATTACCTTTATTTATAATATTTATTATTCATGTATTACATATATTTCTAAACTTATTGAATACTCTACTTTGTGTATTAACCATTTCGATGAGAATTCTCTAAAAGTACTTGACAAAAATACTTGTTTGATTAAAAACGCTACACCAACTGGAACTGTAGATAATACATATTTTTTATCACATTAATTAGAAGTACCATTATGTACATTTTTTAGCAAATTTTACCTAATTTTGAAATTAAATAAGAACAAGAATATTTACAAAAACCATTCAAAAGAAACCCAAGCTGAACTTATATCTCCAGCCCAAATTGCAGATCTTCAGTATATGTACAGTTACGGACACCTCAAAGTGAACGGTTTTTTGTTACTGTGGTTATTTTTGCTATTTTTCGGCTTATTAAATGGGGGTTTCTCCAGTGGCGTTGCTTCTGGTTATAAGAATAGGTATTACTTTTTTAATGTTTGTATTTTAGCAAAGTTTCACAAGTAAACAAACTATATAATAATATGTATTTAATAAATATGTATCAGTATTCAATTGCTACTACGCTTTGCAGTTTGTTTCGCATAGAGTTGACCAATGTTTCCATATTGTATCCTTCTCTCAGTTCCTTCCAAGCATTTCTTATTCTTTCCCATAATTCATCGGATTTGTTTGGTGCAAAATCCCTGGTATATTTTTGTAGTTAAATAGCCCCAAACATTTTCGATGGGATTCAAGTCCGGACTTCTTGCAGGCCATAGTAATAAATTGATATTATTCTCATCATCAAACCATCAATGAACAACCTCTGCTGTATGCACAGGACAGTTATTCTGTGAAAATAATGTTATCAATTACGTTAATATAAACAAAATTAATTAATTAGGTAATATCTTGCTTGTTGAAAAGTAAATTGATTAGGAAAGACCTCTCTTACAGATGGCAGCATCACATTTTGCAAAATGTTGCGATAATTTTCAGCATTCAGTCGACCATTAATTCTATAGCATGCCCCAGATCCGTAAGCATTGATCCATCCCCATACGTTTACAGAGAATTGTCCACTAATCCTTAAGGGTTGAACATAATATTGCTCCTCAAATCTTGAATTTTGTGGTCTACACACCCTTAATCGTCAATTGGTAAATGATTGAAATACCTTTTCACCTGAGAAAGCAGTCGTGTTTCAAAAGTCGTCGATCTCATTCAAATAGTCGGTTGCAAATCTGTTGCGACTCGACTCAGCGACCAGTTTTGTAATAGCTCGCATTTTCTCTGCTTCTGACAAATGTCTGGGAATTTTCCGAGTTTTCAGTTCTATGACAGTTGATGACAAACGTTAACGTCAAAACTCGACATCTATGATTAGAATATAGTATTACAAGCTAAAAATCTGCCGTGCACTTTGAGTTGGCCGCAACGGTACCTACTATTAAAATGTTGACTTTAAAGCTAAAGCGGATTAGTGTTAATTATTCAAAGTTTATTAAAAATAAAACCACTTAGAATGATATACAGAAAAATTGGGGCAAATTAAATGTTTTCCATAAAATATTCCAAGATGCTGACGATGGAGACAAAAAAGCAGAATTTCGTGCAAAAATTGTTCTTAATTATGATAAAAAAAGCTCCTCGTTAGTCAGAAGTTTCGATTCATATGTGTACAGTATGGAGATTTCGCTCTCCTAAAGGATATCAGCACTGCAGAAACTATTTAGCGAGTTTACCATCAAAAACATTGTTATGGTATCTTGGTGACTGTAATTGTTCAGATGAATTAATTAAGCAACGTTTAATGGCTAAAGTCGCCTAATTAACAGTTCCAGCAGAAAGAATTTGCTTCTTAATTATTGACAATATGTCAATTAAGGAGAAAGTGCAGTATAGCAGATCTGAAGATCGCATCTATGGTGTAGATAATACTCAATATACAACCGTTTGCAATAAACCTCAAATAGCAAACAAAATGTGTTGTTATGTTATATGTAAGTACATGGATTGTCAACAAGATACATCATTCCAGCACGATATTTTTTTCATTCTTCTTTGAGAATTAATTACTTTTACTGTCTTCTGACTGTGGTTTCGTTGTTCTAAGAATTGTTGCAAATAATTTTTAGATTTAGATTTTTTGTGGTGGAATTCTAAAAAACTACATGAAACATCCTTTCCTAAAACCAGTACATGATCTGCAAAATGGACTACCTTTTAAGTAAGCTTGTACGGTACTTAACGAAAAAGAATTTGTACTCATCAGATTTTGAAAAAATTTATATTTTACATGCTGTTCAGATTTTTTCACCCACCGCCACTGCCTCTTTACAGTTTTTAAAAGCAGGACAAATTGAATTTCAAAATGTCAACAGCATCTACTGTGAAATGTTTAGAAAGCATATCCAGATTCATAATGTGTGTAATAGAACAATTTCTGCAAAAATTAGATAGCAGCACTGCACCGTTGGTTCATGTTTCTGACGAAAGACTATTGATTGGACGTAATACTTCAGAACTATATCGATCCTATGCAAAATTCTTCTGCATCTGTTGGTTTGCGAGGTTTATCCAATGAAAGACTCACGTCTTGAAATTGACTGCTAAAAGTACATCATTATACATCACATTTTTACTTCAAGAAGCTGGTTTTTACTATGTATTAACAGGTTCATTTAGTTCGGATGCAGTGGGGGCAATGATTGCACACATGCAATAGAAAGTTGCTTCAAATGGGGCAACAATGCTCGAATTGCTGGGCATGCTCTTCGTCTGCTATTACGCTGTGGTATTATGAAGACTGCCATCCTCAAAAATTGCACATTATAGTAACTTCACTAGTTCTGCAGCATTTCCAACTACATCAAGCATAACTGAAAACGAAGATGTCGAATTACCTGCACATTTAACAGTTAAAATTCAAGATCGTGCAGACTTAAATTATCCAAATTCCATTTTTGGAGGTTTTACAAACATTTATTTTAAAACCGTTTATAACCTAAAAAATATCTTTAGTAAAGACAACAACCAGAACCAGATTTAGGTGCTGTATTTCACCACCTGATGGCGCAAAAACCGTACGCGTTGGCAATTGTCATAAGAACATTTTACAACAATGAAAGTGACACTTATGGAATAGCCGTGATAGCTTTGCTATATAAATTTTAGTTAGCCATGGTAGGGGATACAACTTTTCTTTTCTGTCAGTGTCAGTTTGACATTTTCTTGTCACCACATTGCCAGATTTATTATTTTAATATTCATATGAAAATAAATGATTTATCAAGTGTGTAAAAATAATTTTAATTTCCGTCAAAGGAAAAGTCAAAATGCCGAAAATAATTTTGCTACAACAAAAAATGTCGATTAAGCGATGCTATTTCCAATTCAAAAAGGACAGGCCAGATTTTAAAGAACACGAGTTGATGTCGAGACTAGAGACTATATTTGTTGTACGTTAAAATGATGCAATATTTTTACATACTTGTAATAACGTAATGTTAAATCCATGGTTCAAAGAAGGTCAACAGAGATGAAAATAGAATAGTACGCAAGTATAAGAAGGATAAACTGATAACTCGAACTCATTGGTAATGCGCAATGGCGTATAGCTTTAATGGTTTGCGTAATGGCCGATTTCAGCAGAATAGCTGGCCGCAGATGACTCAGTATTTTGTTGTTTTTGAATTAATTTGTGCTGTTGTGAATTTGGTTGTTGTGCTTTGCGTAGTGGTTACGAAAAAATCTGGTGTGATACACTCACACAACTTCCTTTTACAGTGATTTTATAATTAGTCAAAAATTTAATTTTTAATTTTTAAGCATTTGTCAAAAATTTTCAAAAATTACGAATTCTACAAAAACGGTACAAAATAGAGCGTTAGTTGAAGAGACAAATTTTCTCTAAAATCTTAAGCAGAATTCAAAAATGTAATAATATACCGGGTGTTCCATTTAAAATAGGAGTTAATAAAAAAAATAGAAAAAAAAACAAAAGAAACCCACTTTAGAAGTTTTCAACTGGAAAATCACCTATCTCACGTCAATGCACATTAAAAATGTAATAAAAATGTAAAGTTTGAAAAAAATCGTTAGAGCCGTTTTTGAAAAAATCGAAAAAAACTGAAAAATCACAAGAGTAAACACCTACTTCCGGTTATGCGATTTTCTTCAAAAGCTTGCTGTCTTATCTACATAGTACACAAAACTTATATATGAAGTTTCAACGCCATACCTCTTTTCGTTTTTGAGATATTCTGTTCACAGACAGACAGACAGACACACAGACAGACAGACACACAGACAGACAGACAGACACACAGACCAATGAAAAAAAATATGTTTTTTGGGATCAGGGGACTCTAAAACGTGAAGATCTGTTGAAAACTCAATTTCGAATTTTTGGGGTGAATCCAATACTTCCTTTATCGTAAAAGGAAGTAAAAAATTACAAATTGCAAAAATGTATTACTATATTTGTAAAATACAAAACCCAGAAGTTATTCATCACATAAAGTAATTTGCGCCGCTTACGACGTTCAAATTTACCGCGCTCCTGCGCACAAGCTCTTATTACCAATTGTATATCTGTCCTTCTCAATCTTCTTTGAAGCACCTGCCATGCCGTATGCTCGTTCCAGTCTTATATGTTCGAAGGTCCACGAGTTAATAATGTCGAGATTCGAGAATATATTTGCTGTAAGTTAAAATAATGCATTATGGTTATTATAATTTGATTTTTTTTCTAGGTAAGCCGAAATACTTTAGAAGCGGTTATGAAAACAAAAAGTCAAAATTTACAAACAGCATTCTCTGGCAAACGCAACAAAACTGATGTTTTTACAAATTTCATGTTCCGAAAAGACCTGCAACGACTGATTTGGCAATACAATAAAAAAAACGAATATTTTGCTTTGGACAAGCTTTTGGCTGATTCGCGAGAACAATTGGAATTTAAAGGGGGGCGTACAACGTTATACAAAATTATAAATTCAATGGGTTACAAACACAGGGAGGTAAACGGTCGCAAAATTTTATGTGAACAAAAGCATGTTGTTGCAGCAAAATTACTTTTTTGAGAAAATTTGTACAAATTCGAAATTCTAGTGAAAATTTAACATTCGTGTATTTTGACGAAACCTGGATCTACCAAAATGGTTCGTCAATCCGTCGCTGGATACACGAATCAGATTTAAAAAGTAATCCTATCAAAATTAAAAGTGAAGGATCAATATTTACAGTTTTACATGCGGGATGTCATTTAGGGTTTGTAGAAGGGTGTGGCTTCTTACTAAATTCAGAAAATAACGATAGAGATTATCATAAGACAATGGACGGGAAACTTTTTCAAAATTGGGTGGTTAAACAACTTATTCCTGCTTTGGCTAGTTTGAAACAAAAATGTGTGGTGGTCATGGACAATGCACCTTGTCATTCAGTGCAGTTGGGCAAACCACCCACATTTTCTAGTAGAAGAGACCAAATGCAAGAATGGTTGCGTAATCACAGTATTGAATTCGATCAAAAATTTACGAAGAAACAACTTTGGAATTTAATAAAACCTTTTCGGACTAATGGACAACGGCGATATTTGGTAGACGAGACATTGCGGGAACATGGACATGAGGTTCTTAGATTATCCCCATACCATTGTCAATATAATCCTATTGAAATGGCATGGGGGTTTTGTAAATCCTATTATAACAAGCACATCAATTCTCAACCTTCATCCAAGGGTAATGTTGAGACATTATGGCTTGAGTCCATTTCCAAATGTACTCCAGAAATGTGGCAAGATTTGTGTAGACATTGCGAAAAACTTATTTTGGATGATTGGAGAAAACACATGGGAAATTTATCGTATGAAAACATACCTCCCTTTATTATTTCGCTAGGTGAATCTGATTCAGAATCAGAGGACGATAATGATGATAAAGATGTTCATGGCGAAATAATGGAGGATGAGTGACTAGCAGGTATTTAGGCAAAATTTTAAGTGGTTATATGAAATCATACCTTAGATATTTGTCAGAGGATGCTTTTTTAAACAGTTTAACCAAAATTAGTAAGGAATATGATTATATGATGCAAGAGTATTAAGATTATTGTAATTTTTTGATCAACATTATCATCGTTATGTGGAGGCAGTGCAAAATTATCTCTGATCTTCTGAACAAACTTGGATATAATGCCAAAAATCAGGAGGATATTCTATATCCGACTATTCCTTCTGTGTCTAAACATGTTCTTCATTGTCTAAAACAAAATAAACTATAAGTACAATTGGCAAATATGTGGAGACTTGAAATGTTTGAGCATGATATTGGGACAATAAGGAAGTTTTACAAAAATGCCATGCTTTATATGTGAATGGGACAGCAGGGCAGGAAGTCAACATTGGATTGTAAAAGAATGGCCTAGGAGGACAAATAAATTCCAGGATGCAAATATATACTGCGTCCCACCTGTGAATCCTGAAAAAGTTCTTTTACCACCCTTGCACATAAAATGGGGTTTGATGAAGTAGTCTGTAAAAGATTTAGATAGGAACGGTGAATGTTTTCAATATCTCGCTTCTAAATTCACACATTTATCAGACGCAAAAATTAAGGAAGGTATTTTTGTGATATAAGGCGTTTACTTAAAGATGAGACATTTGACGAAATCATGACTACAGTTGAAAAAGAGGCATGGTTTTCGTTCAAAAATGTGTTACACATTTTTTTAGAGAATCATAAGGACCCTAATTATGTCGAAATTGTTGACAATATTCTGGAAAAGTTTCAAGCTGTAGGTTGCAATTAGAGTTTGAAAGTTCTTTTCCTGCACTCTCACCTTGACTATTTTTCAGAAAATATTGGTGACGAAAGCGAGGAGCAAGAGGAGAGGTTCCCCCAAGATCTATAAGACATGGAAAAACGGTACCAGGGACGGTGGAATGTAAGCATGATGGCGGATTACTGCTGGTGTCTTAAAAGAGACTGTGGACCTGATATTCATCGAAACAAAAAGGCAACAAAGCGTTCATTTAAAGGAAAAATAACGCCATTCTATAAAATTTGTTATAATAGCATAAAGAATTTTATTTCATACTGATGTCGAAAATAACATTTTTCGGATTATTTATGGTACAAAAAACGGAACATTAAAATCCTAGTACTTTAAAGTAAAATTTTAAAGTGCAAGTACTTTAAAACGTATTTATTGTACAAAAAATGGAACATTAAAGTCCTAGTACTTTAAAGTAAAATTTTAAAGTTCAAGTACTTTAAAATTATAAGTCAGTTGTTGACATGAAATTTGAAAAGTTTTACAACTTTTTATTTAAAATTCATTAAACTTACAGTATGAAATAAACCGTTGTATTCACCACGAACGAAAAGTGTTTATAAAGGTTCTCGCAAGTAATTCAGTCCTCGGCTGACGCCTCGGACGTAAACAACTTTCTCGTCTTTAAAATGCCACTTTTCGTTCTAGATAAATAAACTGCTAAAAGATTTTTCTATTTGCTTTTCTTTATTGTATTTTTTAATATAACGTCGTAGTGTCATAATTCAAGTTTGGAAAAACATATAATTGTCATTATTTGTTTTTACGATTGTAAGAAAATGTGATGTGATAGAGAAAAACTGCTTTCCATTTTGAAATTAGTACAACAAACTTCTTTTAGCCACGTTAATTTCGGTCAAACCCCAGTAAAAAAAAATTTTTTGTAGACGTTTGTAATTTACTACCTACCTAATTACTACTATTTTAGTGTTGAAATGTTATGTGGCAGATGTGAAAATCAACATGAAGTAAAATCAGCAAGCCATCCATTTCACAAGATATTTACAATTTTCACATGTTAATTTTTATAAGACCAATATTGCTCAATTGCTGTACTAAATTTATTTGGCATCAACTTGTGGCGTCTTTAACCTTCCACACCAGCAAGCAATCAAGCACGTAAAATAAAGTGGCATATTCATAGCATGTATACAATTCTTATCCAAACTGAAATAAACATTAATATTGAATGCTTTCCTTATGCATTCGTTCTCATTTTCGTTTCTGTCGTCAATTGTCAAATCATTTCAATTTTTCATCCTTAATTTAAACAGAGATCCGGCAACAATGTTCCTATTCAAAAAATATAACCTAAAACTGAAAACAACCTAACCTAACACAAAAAGTGTCAATTTCCATTAGGGAGTTTAGTTGCCACATAGGTACTACCAACAAAATTACTAGATGGACATAGCCTCACCTGACCCAAAAAGATCGTGAACGGATTATACATATTCTAATTTCAAATGTCATTATCACATTTTGAAATTTTATACCATTTTTACGAATATGCTAGTAGATAAACATTGTATGCACCACGGGAGATATTCATGTTCTTTACCTTCGGTCTGTAACACATGTCAACCTCAGGGAAAAAACATATTCATGTCTTCCTTAATGCATAAATATCTATTATTCGATTTATTATAAGGTAAGGAGTCTATGACTAATCGGTGTCCCGTTCTTTTTGGGACATCCTGTATAATTGTAATAGCTACAATTAAGCTAAAATGCTTTTTAGTCACATATTGAATGGTCATAAAGATACAGAATGTTACAGGTATACTGCAATTTTACTTTCTTTTACTTTGTAAAATATAGTACCTAATCATGATTTTTTCGAACTTGAGATTTTTGCGGAAATATCCGTTTTCGTGTCTTCTCGTTCAGAAAAAGTAAATTTTAAAGTGATGTATGTCTGTCAATGTGTGAACCTACAGTTTATTAATCTGTCAGTCTGTCGTTGTCCTCTCTACAGCTCAGATCAGCACCTCAAAGGTAAAGTGTATGAAGTCACTTTTTTCTAATTTTCACTTTTTAGTATCAAGTCACTTAGAATATCATATTCTACCCAGAGATAAAGTGTCCCACATCATAGCATTGACCGTTAAGATTCTACGCGTTATTAAACTGCATTAAGTCAAATGGTACGTCAGAGGTAAACTGATGTAAGTCACTTGATGCTGTTTATCCCACGGCGAACTGTAAAAGTGTCAAGCACAGAATACTAGTAAGCGTTGCATTGTCAACATATATCAGTATTTGAATGCGTGGAGTGATTAAAGTTGCAGTTTTTGTGACAAAACGAGTTTTAAACGGTTTTATGATAAGTCATGGAAAGTTGATGCGTGATTTGGGTAATAAATTACACAAAGAAAGGGCGATATACAAACAATTTCAAAATATAATCTCAACTAATGAAGAATTCGTTAGTATTTGTATTGTTTGCATGTCGGTGTTACGTAAAGTACAGTAACGTGCATTAAAAAAAATCTGATCGATATTTTATCTACGACCTTAATTTTACTGTTATTAATCGATAAATATCGATTTAACAAAGGTGCATCTATGACAGTTAGAATTTATGTCATAATATAGAGAGGGCCTTGGTACGCGGGCGAATGTTTGTGAAACCAATACTGTCAAAGTCAGTTATCAAAGGTAATTATTAGGGATGTCGTACCCCGTCTAAAATCAAACCCGGGTACCTGAAAGCAGTACCCGGGTACCCGAAATATATAACAAAAATGTTAGTGTACATCTGAACATCTGAAGTAACTACAAATTGCTTTCTTTTACGCCGCGAGTTTTAAATTGAACTAAATTGAAATAGTACCTACTCGCCAATTCAAACTGCAAGTCGTCTGTTATTCATAAGTATTTTCACACTTCCAAGTGTTATCAAATTCAAGTACGTGACTTTTTGTCCGAAATTGGTAGCAGCATCAATCAATATCACACACAGGATGTTTATGTTACTTCATCCCATACTGACGCAATTTAATGGTACTATTGACAGGTTGAATATTTCCGCGAAGCGGATTTATTGTCTTCCTTATATGAAACAAAAAACATTAGGTGGTATGGAATCACCCGATCCCATTCTTGTTATTACTGCATGGTTATGTTTTTCTAGCGCTTATTGCTATTATTTTTATCATCTTCTCCAAAAAAGGCTGACTTCTTGGAAATTACATAATTTACTAGTCGGGTACCCGGGTCATGAAACTACACCCGGGTTGACTATTACCCAGGGAGCCGCCGACATCCCTAGTAATTATTAATACTACACATCTGACTGTATTAATTACATAACGCTTTAAAGATTTCAAAAACACTTTACCTGTAACGCAAAAAGTAGCTAGAGTAAGTTTACAACCACACTTCCAGTTCGTAATTGTAGTTTTATAACCTCACTTCACTTTTAGCACATGGGCTAAAAGTAAACAGCTGATTTCTTTAACCACGGTAGCTAGCGCTAAAAGGCCTACTTTTAGTCGTGGTCGTAGATAATAGCTATTTATGCAACAAGTGCTAAAAGTCGACTTTTATGCGCGAGACATGAAAATTATGAAACTCAGCCTTCGGCTTCGTTTCATAATTTTCATGTCTCGCGCATAAACGACTTTTAGCACGCGTTGCATACAATATTTTATCTACGACCTTAATTTTACCGTTATTAATCCATAAATATCGATTTAAGAAAGGTTCGCATCTGCGACGCTGCATCATAATGAATAGTAGCCTAGGCCGCTGGCGATTGTTTTGGCCACGCCCGCGCCCGTGCTGTCAAGGACAGGTACGAAATTTAATTATTTATACTCCACATATGACTGTATTCATTACATAACGCTTTAATTATTTCAAAAACGCTTTACCTGTAACGCAAGAAGCAACTAGAATAGCTTTAAAACTTCACTTGCAGTTCGAAATTGTAGTTTTGAACCTCCCTTCACTTTTAGCACATGTGCTAAAAGTAAACAGCTGATTTCTTTAAACACGGTAAACTATAAAACGTCACTTTTAGTGAAACAAGCTAGCGCTAAAAGGCCTACTTTTAGTAGTGGTCGTAGATAAAATAAGTTATATAAATTTCAAAAATTACTGTTTGACACAAGGCCACTTGATAACGGTTTTTTAAACACACTTTATTTCATTATAAACTCCTTATAAGGTAATATTTAATATTTTTACTATTTCCCAAATTATTACTTACGACACCTTTCTTCAAAAATGGACTTATGCTCTTTACCGTAGATAGTAGTTTTTATTTCTTGACTTAGTACATCTTCAGATATGCTAAAAACATTGACAACTGTTACATATTTTAGAAATTATGGCTAGTTCTGATGAAAAAATTAACGGGATAGAAGATACCGCAGTTAGATATTATGCACAGAATACCAAATGTTATTGAGCACTCCTTACTTTTAAAAAATCGTATATGACTTGATGTTTTGTATAGCAACTCTTTTCTTTTAGAAGTTCCGAATCATAGCAGTGCAAATTCCATTGTATAATCCGTTCACGATCTTTTTGGGTCAGGTGAGGCTATGACCATCTAGTAATTTTGTTGGCAGTACCTCTGCGGCAACTAAACTCCCTAATGAAAATTGACATTTTTTGTGTTAGGTTAGGTTGTTTTCAGTTTAAGGTTATAGTTTTTGAATAGGTACATTGTTGCCGGATCTCTGTTTAAATTAAGGATGAAAAATTGAAATGATTTGACAATTGACGACAGAAACGAAAATGAGAACGAATACATAAGGAAAGCATTCAATATTAATGTTTATTTCAATTTGGATAAGAATTGTATACATGCTATGAATATGCCACTTTATTTTACATGCTTGCTTGCTTGCTGGTGTGGAAGGTTAAAGACGCCACCAGTTGATGCCAAATAAATTTAGTACAGCAATTGAGCAATATTGGTCTTATAAAAATTAACATGTGAAAATTGTAAATATCTTGTGAAATGGATGGCTTGCTGATTTTACTTCATAATGATTTTCACATCTGCCACATAACATTTCAACACTAAAATAGTAGTAAGTAGGTAGGTAGTAAATTACGGGACCTCGGTAGGCGTGTGGCGATCGCCGTTGCAGCCGAGGTCACAGTGAAAATCATGGAGCGCTCGAGCCGAAGGATGAGAGTTCAGCTCCCGGCACGGGCGGTCTAGATTTTCACTTAATTAAGGTTTAGGTTTAAGTGACGCCCGCGCCCCCTGAAGTAATGCTTGAGCGGTTCCGGGGGGCAACGGTAGTCGTTAGGGAGAAAAAAAAGGTAGTAAATTACACAGGTCTACAAAAAGATTTTTTTACTGGTGTTTGACCGAAATTAACGTGGCTAAAAGAAGTTTGTTGTACTAATTTCAAAATGGAAAGCAGTTTTTCTCTATCACATCACATTTTCTTACAATCGTAAAAACAAATAATGACAATTATATGTTTTTCCAAACTTGCATTATGACACTACGACGTTATATTAAAAGATACAATAAAGAAAAGCAAATAGAAAAATCTTTAATTCTTTATGCTATTATAACAAATTTAATAGAATGGCGTTATTTTTCCTTTAAATGAACGCTTTGTTGCCTTTTTGTTTCGCTGAATATCAGGTCCACAGTCTCTTTCGAGGCACCAGCAGTAATCCGCCATCATGTTTACATTCCACCGTCCCTGGTACCGTTTTTCCATGTCTTTTAGATCTTGGTGAAACCTCTCCTCTTGCTCCTCGCTTTCGTCACCAATCTTTTCTGAAAAATAGTCAAGGTGAGAGTGCAGGAAAAGAACTTTCAAACTCTAATTGCAACCTACAGCTTGAAACTTTTCCAGAATATTGTCAACAATTTCGACATAATTAGGGTCCTTATGATTCTCTAAAAAAATGTGTAACACATTTTTGAACGAAAACCATGCCTCTTTTTCAACTGTAGTCATGATTTCGTCAAATATCTCATCTTTAATTAAACGCCTTATATCACAAAAATACCTTCCTTAATTTTTGCATCTGATAAATGTGGGAATTTAGAAGCGAGATATTGAAAACATTCACCGTTCCTATCTAAACCTTTTACAGACTGCTTCATCAAACCCAATTTTATGTGCAACGGTGGTAAAAGAACTTTTTCAGGATTCACAGGTGGGACGCAGTATATATTTGCATCCTGGAATTAATTTGTCCTCCTAGGCCATTCTTTTACAATCCAATGTTGACTTCCTGCCCTGCTGTCCCATTCACATATAAAGCATGGCATTTTTGTAAAACCTCCTTATTGTCCCAATATCATGCTCAAACATTTCAAGTCTCCACATATTTGCCAATTGTACTTATAGTTTATTTTGTTAAGAAGAAATTCGAAGTCTTCGTAGGTTTCTTTGAAATGGATCAAATGAGCAATTGGCACAGAAGCAAAAGTGTTGCCATTGTGCAAAAGAATTCCTTTTAGGCTTCTTTTACTTGAATCAATAAAGAACCTCCACTGAGATGGGATGTGAACAACAGATAATAAATTCAAAACAAGTCCAGGAATATCTTTGCAAAAGACAAGTGATTCTTCCTGTGAAATATATTTCGCCAATTCTTGTTCTCAACTTCTGTGGTAAGAGAAAGGCACTCCCGCAGCAAGTACATTTTTTTCTTTGAGTCTCGATCTCAGAACTTGTGCTGCATCCTTTGGTAAATTTAAATCTCGAACCAAGTCGTTTAATTCACTTTGTGTAAATTTCTGTGGGTCATCGCAACATTCGGGCATGAATAAATCATGGTCTTCAGTTTCCGCATCTGTTGGATAAACCTCTGCTGATGCTGACGATGTAGAAGTAGATAGATTTAGACAATGAAGAACATGTTTAGACACAGAAGGAATAGTCGGATATAGAATATCCTCCTTATTTTTGGCATTATATCCAAGTTTGTTCAGAAGATCAGAGATAATTTTACACTGCCACCACATAATGATGATGATAAAGTTGATCAAAAAATTACAATAATCTAAACCAGCACTAAAACAAATGCTCCCTTGATATCTTAATACTCTTGCATCATATAATCATATTCCTTACTAATTTTGGTTAAACTGTTTAAAAAAGCATCCTCTGCCAAATATCTAAGGTATGATTTCATATAACCACTTAAAATTTTGCCTACATACCTGCTAGTCACTCATCCTCCATTATTTCGCCATGAAAATCTTTAGCATCATTATCGTCCTCTGATTCTGAATCAGATTCACCTAGCGAACTAATAAAGGGAGGTATGTTTTCATACGATAAATTTCCCATGTGTTTTCTCCAATCATCCAAAATAAGTTTTTCGCAATGTCTACACAAATCTTGCCACATTTCTGGAGTACATTTGGAAATGGACTCAAGCCATAAAGTCTCAACCTTACCCTTGGATGAAGGTTGAGAATTGATGTGCTTGTTATAATAGGATTTACAAAACCCCCATGCCATTTCAACAGGATTATATTGACAATGGTATGGGGGTAATCTAAGAACCTCATGTCCATGTTCCCGCAATGTCTCGTCTACCAAATATCGCCGTTGTCCATTAGTCCGAAAAGGTTTTATTAAATTCCAAAGTTGTTTCTTCGTAAATTTTTGATCGAATTCAATACTGTGATTACGCAACCATTCTTGCATTTGGCCCCTTCTACTAGAAAGTGTGGGTGGTTTGTCCAACTGCACTGAATGATAAGGTGCATTGTCCATGACCACCACACATTTTTGTTTCAAACTAGCCAAAGCAGGAATAAGTTGTTTAACCACCCAATTTTGAAAAAGTTTCCCGTCCATTGTCTTATGATAATCTCTATCGTTATTTTCTGAATTTAGTAAGAAGCCACACCCTTCTACAAACCCTAAATGACATCCTGCATGTAAAACTGTAAATCTTGATCCTTCACTTTTAATTTTGATAGGATTACTTTTTAAATCTGATTCGTGTATCCAGTGACGGATTGATGAACCATTTTGGTAGATCCAGGTTTCGTCAAGATACACGAATGTTAAATTTTCACATATAATTTCATAAGAGCATTAATTCTTTCCGGAAATTTTTGTGAGTGCGGTCCAACAACGTCGTATTAATTTGCCCAAGCGGGACGCGAGGGCAAATTATGACGTTGTTGGAATGCACGAAAATAATTTCCGGATATGAATTAATGCTCGAATGCAGATTCGGTAAGAAAATCGTAACGCCACAAACCCTCACAGTTTGGTTAGTCTACCTACAAAAAATTTCCAAGAAATTTTTTTATTGTCTTGGTTACGGCTCGTGAACTAATTTTTCTATTGGTCATTAATGAGTGTCGTACGATTTTCATATGAATATTAAAATAATAAATCTGGCAATGTGGTGGCAAGAAAATGTCGAACTGACACTGACAGAAAAGAAAAGTTGTATCCCCTACATCACCGAATCAGTTAGTCGAACATGAAAAGAAAAAATCATAGCCATCTCTGTTCCAAAAAGGTCGTGAACGGAGTATATCAGAGGAACCATCACCGGACAAAAACACTAATGATAAGGAAATTATTTAGTTTATTCGCTCATTAACAAAGTCAATTTCTTACCTACTTGATTTACAAATAAATACTTTCTATTCTTCTAGACGTTTCTTCGTATGGTGGTGGAAATTGGAACGATAATAATGAACTTGGCAGAAATACTATCGCAGAATATTTGCCCGATGAAGACAGTACTTTTGATGATTCATATGCCGATCCTAATTAGAAAATGTCTGGGACATCAGATACTGCTGCAGAAGAGGAAGAAGAAATGAATTTCAGTGAACATGACACAGAAAAAATAGAAGACGAAACAGAAAAAAGCAAAGCTTCACGGAAACGGAATTTTAAAAAGTGGAAGGCTACTGTTAGAATGGAAAAAAGAGCCGTAGGTGATGCCTATATTTCGAAAAATAATAACACATTAATGAAAGCACGAAAGCTGGGACCGCATGTAACTTAACTTGCAAACTCAAATGCCATCATTTAGACGTGATGTAAAGCCGTGGGTCCCATGTTACTGCGATGTGGATCATGTAAAAGATCCCTTGCTACAGTTGGAACTCGTTAGTCTCGGCAAATTCTAAGTAGGACTTTGACCATATGACCAAAGCAGTCGGTGTGTAAGGTACCTGGTACTCCGCATGCCTAGACTTTGTCCATTAACAAACAAACAACATGAAAATTATTTGACAAAGTAAATTTCCGTTTGTTTTAAATCTTTTGTTTTGGCCACTCATGGCAATAGTTGATCCTTATATAATTTCCCAATGTAAATTTTGCTATGTCTGGTAGTCACTGAGACACATTGTATGAAACATCTTAATGCAGTATGTGAAGTGAATAACAGTTGAGCTTAAATTTAAAATGTGTTAAGCAAATTATAATTAAAAAAATGTTTTTTGATCTGTAGTATTAAGTGAAACTTCTAGGGCCGGTTGCAGAAAGCAATGTTAAGTCTGGTGTTAGCTAACGTCGCGTCAAAGTGAACAAAATCGCATCAAATTTTGCTTACTAATGTATTAAATTCCATAAACATTTGAGATTTGATTGGTTTTTGTTCACTTTGACGCGACGTTAGCTAACACCAGACTTAACATTGCTTTCTGCAACCGGCCCCTAGAATTTAAGTGTGGTTGATACTAACTCTGAGATGTTGCAAATTTTGTCCAATTTGGCTAAACTGCAGAATCCGGGGCCAATTCCCCTCTTCCCCTCCTTTTATTTGCTTCTGTTATAAATTTAGTTATGGTTACTAGAGAAACATGGTTAATAATAATTAATATTAACAGTAGGCTACGGATTCTGCAGTTTTCCCATCTAATTTAATTGGATTGTTCTTTTACTTATAATACATGCTGCGAGGTTTAAAAATGTGTAATAATTTAAAATTGATTATTCGCTGAGGTGCGACTAAAGTGAAAAATAAAACATCATCGTGAAACAGACTATATTGAGATTTAAAATCAAAACAGAACTTAAGAAATAAAATTGTCACTCACAACTAACATTAAGGACAGTGAACAAGTGTACGGTATGTTCACCATCCAATTAAAATATTAGGTTCTGTTCTTCAAGAACTTTAAAAGGAATGACGGCAACCAAGTGTTCATGTCAGTAACAAACTGGTATTTCTAGCTGTGTTATATTTACTTATTGCGATTATATGTAGATATAGTAATAAATTAACATTAGTGGGGTTATAATTTATCACAATAATTTTCAAATGAGTTGGCATTATTAATATTGTCAAATCATAGTTGATAAGTAGTAACAACCCTTATTATACCAAAGGGCAAAGTACACTTGCGGCTTTATGAGAAAATCAGTCGCTGACATGTGCGCAACATGTCACTTCTACTGTTGATGCCTAAGTACATTTTGCTCTAAGCTAAAGGTACAAGGTAAAAAAAATACTTTACAATGGTTAAAACCCACCACCTTTTTTTATCAAAACAGTTGATGGTGTGATTTAAAGGTACAAAAATTCCCATGATAGACTAAAAATTCTGAATAATAAATAGTACATTATTCATAATAAACTCCACAATTACGGATGCAAACATCAGGAACTAGAACATTCCGATGTTAAAATTTCTATAGTACTTACAAGGTATTAGAACCCCTAAACGCTTTTCTTTATTCACAACTTATCATTAAAATTCATTATAATGCTACAGCACCAACACTGATGGAAGGCAGCGATTGCATTTTGTATGCTGATACACTCAGGACTTTGTTTTTATCATGACACATTCAGTACCTGAGCCGTACCAACATTTACAATTGCCTATTTTAAAAAATATCACTTCAAAATAAAGTATTACAATTAACAATTGAGATTCCATAAAAAAATCTGGGTCTATATAAACAAAAAGTAGGAAACCATACACTAATTGTAATTAAAATTCTGTATAAAATAAAGTTTTGTGTTGTAAATACTTTGTGCAGCTATTTTTGTGGTAAAATACCATCTTGAAAGCATACCCATACCAAATTGCACTAAAATGAATAAAGTCAATCCCCTTTGGGCTTGCTCTTTTTAGGGAACCCAAATATCTTCCTCTTTCGTTTCTTTATTTCTTCATCCACCACCGATGAGTCTGTGGAGTATACATCGTCTTCAAGGGAAATTGATGGTTGCTCTTTAATGGTCTGTTGTTTTACAGTCTTCAATTTAAGATGGCGATCCAACGAGTTCTCAGATTGGGCTGCCTTGGGGTGCAAAGATATATTTTCAGCAGATGGACTAACATCCTGCGAATACGAACGCACCATATTCCCAGACTTGATGGAACTAAGCAGAATATTGTTGTTGCTAATACTTCGTAGTGACGGTGGTTGGGAAGACACTCGTGCGTGCTTGCTTGCTGCTGAAGTAGATGGCTCCTCTGGAGTTCTACTAACAAGTTATTAAATTAAATTAACAAACACGACAAGAAAAATTAATGTTTATTTGTAACATTTATACCATTATTAAAAAGATAATTGCAAAATAATAGTAATAAGCTATGTTAAACAGAATTAATTTAATCCAAATAACACATCTCTTAAATAATCTATCAAATCAAGTACAGGGTTTTTTTTTTTGACTGCGCCAATAGAAATTCCAAAAACTATATGAGCCCACTAGATGCAAAACTCGGTACTTGCAAAAAATACAAAAAGTCAGATATTGGTATCAATGGATGCGTTATTTTAAGGAGCACAGCATGATGAAATATTAAAGATGCGTAACTCGGTATTTTACATTGTATAGGCATGTAAACATCGATGTTAGATGTAAAACTGTGTGCTTTTATTTTAACCAATCACAACTCAAAATTCACGTCACATGACCCTGTCCACTTGTTGATATCTTGATATGACAGGCGTTTATCGATGCTTTGTTAAAGATTCATTACTGAATTTATTGGAGAAGGGACCTAAAATTAGAATTCCACAAAATTATTGATTGTACTAAAGAAGCTTACAGACAAAGAAATTCACGAAGAAAATACTGAAACTGACAACCAAAATTTCAGCGAAAATTAAGTGAAACTAAAATTATTTGTGTACTTTTATTTTGTTTTAAAGCAAAAAATAAAAATAGTTCTATAAAAAATATAATTTTAGGTACAGTCGGCGCCTTAGAAATCGGGACACATAATATGTTGTGTTGTAATATTTGATTTAGTATTATTTTTTTGTATTATTGGAATTTTACTATCAACCAAAATTACATAACAGTTAAAACAACTGCAAAATTCCAGTTTATACACTTAAAAATACATGCAAAGTGTATCATAGTATTGTCCCGATTTCTAAGGCGCCGACTGTACCGTGTTAATTAAACAATCTGTACATAGTCAATTATAGGGTTGCCAACACTGTCATTTTGACCAGAAGACATCGGGTTTGGCAATCATTCTTCGGGCTTCGGGTTTTCAATAAAATTCTTCGGGTTAACTAAAGGTTGATGCATACATGAATTGCAAAAAAATGTAAAAGTTCAAGAGCAGAAGTCATTGGTAGAAAGTACCCGAAGAAACAAAAAATATAATTGTATAAAATATTTTTAAAAAATTCAGAAAAATGCAGTTTTGTAATAGTTTACGTAACTTTTAAGATGGATTTTTAAAATTTTATTTTATGGACTGTATAAAGTAGTTTTATTCTTTAACTCCTGATTTATATAGGCCGAGAATTATGTTAAGTGCAACTGGACAGCTGGATCCCGCACCGATAACGTTTATTTTCATGCTTAAATATAAAAGCCAAGTTGATTTTCTTATGTTTTATTATTAGCGTTAGTATTGTATTTGATTTAACCAAAAGTTCACAAATCCGGTTCTGTGCTGGACGTGTATTGTGAATTTCGGTTTTCGTGTCTGCAGCCAGAAACACACGCGGGTTGCGGGGATTTCCAACTTAATCAAATTTAACAAAGACGACTCCAATACGGCTGTCTCAAGCAGCCTCTTCTGAGAGCTGCATGAATTTTTTCAACTCGAAAATATAGTACGCGAACTGGCCCAGGACGATATAAGTTAATTTAAAGCAGCGTGAAAAAGCCTGGCAGTCAACGTTTGCTGCAAACAGTGTTAAAGTGCAGCAAGCCAGCGTTTGTAAATTTCTAAAACGCATTTTTCGAGTGTACATGTAAGTACACCCATTGTGCTATATTTAAAGGGTCGCTAACTCAACTGTTCTTACAAGGGTTGCACGCGCTCTGAGGTTCCCAGCATCATGTGCACCAGGAGCAGGTGATGCAATCGAGGCGTGCCGTTTCCAAGGGTATGCAGCAGCCAGTTCCAAGTAAAATGTTTTTATGTCAGCGTGTTAAGGTTGCGTTTAACTACAACTTTTTTCAAAAGCGAAAGAATGTGTTTAATCAGCGAATAATAGGGCCGGGCTTAAATAAGTATCAGCTTCATGCAATTTTGACATTGTGATTTTGGTAAAGACATTTTAACATATGCGCTCTTTTCAAAGATAATTATTTCAAAGTTTTACGTTGTTCATGTATGTTTGCAGCATACCTGCGAATAGCCTTAAGCTATAGCGCATGTAGGTTGGTTGAAAATTTAATTCTATTGTCTTCGATTTCTTTTGTGAGTTTAAATGTGTGTTTTTTGTGTTTTTATGAGTTTTTATTTGTATTTTGAAATCAATACGTAAAGTAAACAAATCGGCTGTTTTTGTACATTATTTAAAGTTAGGTTTAAGTCCGACCAACCCTACAAGGGAGAACCAGATTCCTGCTCTGGCAGATAGTGATTTTTCATAAGCCACTAACGTAGATATTAAGAGAGTTTCTCGCTCATTGCACTAGCTAAGGGATAAAAAGGGCAAATAATTATTTAAATATTAAGACGTACGGCTATTTAAAAAATATTATATAACTTTTAAAATCATACCTTTATAAAGTAAAAAAAAAGCTACTGCATCTTCATCTTTTTTATAAATTTTATCCCCCAGCTTTCCTCCCCCAAAATTATATTCTTCGGGTCAGCATCGACTCAATGTTGGCAACCCTAGTCAATTATGAATTGGTAAAGGTAAAACTTTAATTAATTTTCAAAATGTAACCATTATTCAGATGCAAAACTATGTAAGTTCATTTTTAAAACACAGTTTACATTAAAACTAGGACATTTTCAAGCAAAATCAGATAATACGATCTCCGTTGGTGGTAGTGCCATCTAGTGGGCCACTTTTGCTGGTCGAGTAATGTAGTAAACACAACCTAACAGTTTTTTGCCTCTAGCACAAATTCACTAACAGTGTAAACGCAGAGTTTTGCATCTAGTGGGCTCATATATAGCATATAGAGAAATGGTTAAATGGGGAATAAAGTGCAGTTTTATAAACAGTGTTCTATTAGATATTTGAAAATAATTGAATTTCTGCATTTCCTTCAACTTTGTTTACTGTTTTTATTATTCATACACAATGCGAGAGTATACTTGAACTATGCTTAACGAAATAGCTAAATAACAAATAGATACTATTACTAGTAGCATATTCCAGGAAGCAGATTCAAAAACCGTGGATAAATAACTATTACCTCCTTAACTGAACTAAGAATGTTTAAGAAGCTAAATGTGGAGTAAAATATATACGTCTAAGCAGCTTAAGAAAGGAGACAGCCGAATTTCCATTATTTGTAGCGAGCGAGCACGAGCCGCTATGTACAGCGGCAATAAATAACACCTACAAAATAGGCTAAAGGATGAAGCACAAAATCCGGGATGAGCAACTTTCGGTGAAGATAAACCGTTACCTGCCAGCAGGAGATTTGCTTGAAATCGACAAAGGGCGCGAATTGTTGACAAGCTCGGAACGTGCAGCAATCAACGTGTGCTGCAGCAAATCCCAGCTTGTCAGACGGACTATTACATAAAACCTTCAAGGACACGATGACTCCCTTGGTGCAATCAGAAAAATGAAGCAATTCCTAACCACCCAGATGGATGAGTCGGCGGGGCTATAAATCCTTTCGCTGACGCAAAACCATCAGACACATTCTATCCCATCCGGGCAGACGAGCAACGAGAATTTTTTAATGCGGTAGTCCACTGAGCTCTCTGTTGACACCCGAAATTGCACAATTAGCACGCCAGTTAATAATCTAACAATACATTTATTTGTGCATCAATTTGAATAATAAATTGTTATTGATACCCACAACGTATTTATTATTCCTATTTACGTGTTATCGACCAAAAATTCATAATATACACGAATTATACAACCAAACAGTGTAAAAATAGAACACGAATTAGAAATTGGATACAAAGTTTGATGATATTGATGATATAGTATTAATGGGGGGTGTAGGCGCTACGTCGTAGAGATAGCACCCAACCATTATAACGGTCACATTGAACGTCTCAACAGGAGATGATTCTGGTGGTTGTTCCTCGTGGGGTACCCAACTCTCACCTATGGTTTCAAGTGCCACACCTTGGGCAACTGTATTGACCTACAGGCTAAACTAGGTGAGGGTAGCCAGATATGGTAAACAACTAATAAGCGGCAGGAGGCTTATCAGTACTAGGCACATCTATAAGCATGGTCAGGATGACTTTAATGGTTATAGAACTGCGTGTGTGGAAAGCAACAGAAAACTACCGTACACTTTTCAAATTTCCAAGGACAATCATGGCAGGAAACACGAATGCAAATAGCCTTGAGTTCTGGGCAGGGCTTAAATGCCCACAAAGTGCTAAGAAGCACCCAGCCTGCTGCTACTTGGAATGTCAGGAGTTTATTTCAAGTTGGCAAGTTACATAACAACACTAAAGAGATGAGAAGACTGAAAATACATATACTTGGGATTAGTGAAGTACGGTGGCCAAATAATGGGCAAATAACTACCGATGACGGTGAAACACTGTATTACTCTGGAGACTATACTACACGAAACAGAAACGGCGTAGCTATATTAATCTCACCACAATTTAAACAATTTAGTCCGGTCGGCAGGTACTTTCTACCTGGACACAATTACCAAGTTAATGAAATTTTGGGATATTGTTTGGGGATGGTATTAGGTGTGGAATCTGAGTTTTCGACCTCGAGGACCCTGTGCTAACTCGGGGAGGGCCAAAAAACCACGACATTTTCGGACTTTTTTCAGTTTTTTGCTTATATCTTCTGAACCATGCGTTTTTTGAGAAAAACATCCTTATACAAAGTTGTAGAGCATGATATTTCCTTCAATTTTGATTGTCAAAATTATTTGTTGACCCAAATCTTACCGAGATACAGCAGTTGAAAGATGGAACAAATTTCTCAAAATGCAAAAAAAATAGAAAAAATACAGGTTTTTGCCTCATATTTTTCAACGTATCTATTATATTATACATAGCTACTTATTATTCTTTATTTTAAACTAGCTGACCCGATAGACGCTGTCCTGTACAAATTTCAATAAATTTGTGAAGAGATATTGGCAATGTGTAAACAAAGTAAAAGAGGAGAAAAAAACGTATTTCTTAGTGATAATTGCATCTATTAACGATTGTGGCCATGGATATTCAATTTAAGGAGGGGTTAATTCAGAAGTACGCTAATGGAAAATTCGTTTGGTTTGTAGCATTGCGAGTTCTGCGACCTAAATTGCTCCGTGTGATTAGCGGCATTGCAATGCAATTAAATTGTGTCAATTCAATTCAATTCAATTATTTGGTTTGCGACACAATGTGCGATGCGATGAAACACAATTTGGACAACTGATTCACTTTGTTGTAACTGTATAACCATTTGTCACTTCAAAACTCACAGTATTTCGTAGGTAAATCTGTAAATTTGCTTGAGATCAAACGACGAAACTGAATTCATTTCATGAAACGTTGCAACAGAACAATGATTCCCAAGTTAATTAAATTTTGGGATATTGTTTGGGGATAGTATGGGTGTGGAATCTGAGTTTTCGACCTCGAGGACCCTGTACTAACTCGGGGAGGACCGAAAAACCTCGAAATTTTCGGACTTTTTTCGGTTTGGTTCGAAATGATCAAATCCACCATGAACTAAGAATTGACACCATTGAACAATTCATAAACAGAACTACCAAAAAAATCCTAACCAATCTACGTTTCACCGATAACATCACCATCCAGCAACTAGGCCGAAGTAATATACATACGATTCAAGAGACGGCTTCTCCAAGATTTACCATTAAACCAAAGTGATAGCGAATAATCAATAAGTTTCCGAGGCGTCAATGTCCTCCGTGTCAGCATACGCGCAAGACAGAAATTAAACAATAGTTCCTACATCACAACGATGCATAATACTGTTAGTCAGTGTTGATCTGGTTTTCTATTAATTAAAAAAAACAAACATTAGGCCTCCGTCCGCTTTGATCTTTTTGGAGCATGTGGCAAATAGTCATCGCTCTCATCATCATTGCGTGCTTCCTCCTGGGCGGTGATTTCGTCGAATATGTTGGGCTGGTGCTCACATTCTTCGTCTGTATCGTCTTCGTTGAGTCGGCCTCGGGCGAATTCTCACAAGCAGTGCCGGTGCAGTGCTTGCAGATTTACCTACGAAATACGGTGAGTTTTGAAGTGGCAAACGGTTATACAGTTACAACAAAGTGAATCAGTTGTCCAAATTGTGTTTCTTCGCATCGCACATTGTGTCGCAAACCAAATAATTGAATTGAATTGAATTGACACAATTTAATTGCATTGCAATGCCGCTAATCACACGGAGCAATTTAGGTCGCAGAACTCGCAATGCTACAAACCAAACGAATTTTCCATAACGTACTTCTGAATTAACCCTTCCTTAAATTGAATATCCATAGCCACAATCGTTAATAGATGCAATTATCACTAAGAAATACGTTTTTTTTTCTCCTTTTTACTTTGTTTACACATTGCCAAAATCTCTTCATAAATTCAGAAAACAATCACAAGTTTATTGAAATTTGTACAGGACAACGTCTGTCGGGTCAGCTAGTTTAAAATAAAGAATAATAAGTAGCTATGTATAGTATACATAGATACGTTGAAAAATATGAGGCAAAAACCTGTATTTTTATATTTTTTTTGCATTTTGAGAAATTTTTTCCATCTTTCAACTGCTGTATCTCGGTAAGTATTGGGTCAACAAATAATTTTGACCAATCAAAATTGAAGGAAATATCATGCTCTACAACTTTCTATAAGGATGTTTTTCTCGAAAAACGCATGGTTCAGAAGATATAAGCAAAAAACCGAAAAAAGTCCGAAAATGTCGTGGATTTCGGCCCTCCCCGAGTTAGCACAGGGTCCTCGAGGTCGAAAACTCAGATTCCACACCCAATACCATCCCCAAACAATATCCCAAAATTTCATTAACTTGGGAATTGTGTCCAGCTAACCCCCCTCATTATGTACCTGCCGACCGGACTAATTTGTGGAAAATTATGTTCCGTTCTCCGATAGAATTATAATGCTGCAACTAAAGTCTTCAAACATCAATGTCAACGTAATTCAAGTATAAGTCCCAACGGCAGAAAGTGTTGAAGATGTGATGTTCTATAACGACTTAGAAACAGTGTTGAAACTAAGAAACAAGATGTAAATATAGTTTTAGGCGATTTTAATGCCAAGGTTGGCAACGGGCGAGAGGATGATTCAATTCTGTCAAGAATTTAGCTGTAATGAATACTTGGTTTAAATTACCAAACCGCCGACTATATACACGGAAATCACCTGCAAACAACCCAAATCACATAAATCGAAATCAGAGCGACTACATTACAGTAAACAAAAGACTCCGTAATGCATTTAAATCAGTCAAAACTTATCCAGGCACCGATGTCGCCTCTGATCATATTCCAGTAGTTGCTAACATACGAATTACTCTTCGAAAAGCCCGAAAACCCAGTAAGAAGAAGTTTGATGTTAACACTCTTAGAGATACTGGCGTGTGCGCAACAGTAGCAGAAGTCTTTGAATGAGAATTACATTTATACTTCAGACATACAGGTAAAATGGACAGCCATACAAACTACCTCAAAAAATATCTGTAATAAACTATTGATTAAACCCCGAGATAAAGAGAGGAAGGAAAGCATGGATGACAAAAAGTAGATTAGACAGCAGCTACGTGAGGACGTGCCCGAGGAGTGGCAGCAGCATCAGGTCCATAGCAGTCCGAGTACGAGACCAGCGCCGCCTTCGAGCCTGATATAATTTCGGCAACAACAACAGGTACTGTCTACCCCTAAAATTAAGCTAAGTGAACACCAGGAAATTAATGCATGAATACCTAGAGTCATACCCAAGGCAATACAAGCCATATTCATTGCTGTAAAGTGAATCCAGACCGTAGAATAGCCCAACTCCATAATTTGAGGTTATGTGACAGTTAGATCCTAAAACGACGCCAAAGAAAACAATTGGTGTGTGGATGTGGGCCCCCTTTAACAAATGCTAGAAAAACAAATGATGTTAATGCCGCGAAACAGCTTAATTCAAATATTTACCGGTGGAACTGTGATCAGTTTTCACTTTGTTTTTTTAAATTTAACGTATGACCTACTTTGGAGTATTTGCTTGTGTGCAGTAGTACGAAGACGAAGTACAGATCCATATTCAGTCAAATTAAGAATTATACATTCAGCCCAATTGAACCTAACCAAGAAAAAGAGTAAATGCTTTACCGAAATTTAAGCTAGCCATAATAATTATTAATACTTGTAGATAGATAAAATATCAACAGGGCATATAACCATTTATTTCAACGAGTTAGTACATTACAACTCCGTTTAGTCGTCTTAGAAATAAAATATTTGTGAGGTGGTTCTTAATCATTTGTTTAATTAATTATTAAATTAAAAGAACATAAACCTGTTCAAAATAATATATCTTTGATTTGTGTCTATCAATTATTCTGCAGCATATTACGCATATTATTAATTTTTGTTTAATAAATAGTTAAATAGTGACTTTCCATCGATATGGAAGACGGCGTTAATGACGCCCACTCCTAAGAAATCTGCTCCTACTGATTTCTCGGATTTACGACCTATAAGCATCTTACCGGTAGATATGATGGAAAGGCAAAGAATATAACAAATCGACAATAACGACACCGAGTACTGAGTTTTAAAAAAGAAATTAGGAAAGCCAAGAACAAACGGTTCAAATGCAAACACATTGGCCAACTACAAAAACAACATGATATACGAAAGCTTTATAAACAAGTCCCAGAACTAAGTAAAAGGAAATACAATAATAACCAAAGTACTTTTTTGGTAAATTCAAAAAGGGAAATAACATCCGTAGAAGAAAGACTGGAAGAGTGGAAGAACTATATGTGTGATGTTTTTGAAGACATGTTAAAAAAAACCATCTTGGAAATAAAAAAAGATGAAGTTCTGTATGTAAAAAATTCAAAATCAGGAAAGGCCCTAGGTCTTGATGAAATACCAATAGAACTTATAGAGCTTATAGAAGACGAACAAATCCCAACCGTAGTTGACTTATTTAATTGTATATATAAAAAACCGGTATACTACCAAAAGGATGGTTATGTACAGTATTTAAACTTTTCCAAAAGTCAATAAACCTAAAACGTGTAAAGACTTCCGCACAATAAACTTGATGAGCCACATTCTTAAAACGTTCTTGAAAGTCATACATCGTAAAATTTATCAAAAATGTGAAGAACGGTTATCGGACCATCAATTTGGCTTTCGTAGTGGATTAGGTACTCGCAAACCGCTTCTTTTTATGAGAACACTACTGGAGAGATGCCGAGACGTAAACAAAGACGCTTACCTTCTTGTTATAGACTATGAGAAGGCTTTTGATAAAGTCAAACATGACAAGCTACTTGAAATACTGAGAACAACCAACTGGATTTTGCAGACATACGCATCCTAACGAATCTGTATTGGCATCAAAATGCATGTATATGCGTTGAGGGATAAAACCAGCGTACATACATCAAACAAGTAGAGACACTCATGCCAAATGTTAAAGCCTGGGACAGTGGGTATTTCTAAGCTTGACTATCAGATGGCAGCACAAAGTTCTACCAATCAGAGCCAGTGTATATAGGAGAGTACTGCCACGTCCGCCATGTGCGTCGCTTTGAGGTTTGTAGCACAATTCCGTCAACGTGACGTTTGTTGGCAATCCAAAACTTTACTTAAAATTGGCAAGACTGTAAATATATGTCAAATTCGAGGTTAGCAGGTTAGGTTTTGCGTCAGTTTTGACACAAACTGATGCAAAACAACCTCCTATATACAGTTACTGGCTCTGCTACCAATCATATCTGATAAAGTTGTGGCGCCATCCGTTAGTACTATCGGAAAATACCCCCCCCCCCCCCCAGGAGCCGTCATCCAAATCGGAATTTTGACATCAAAGGAACCGACAGTGAGTGTCTCTACTTGTATGATTTATGTACGCTGACAAAACACTCAAGAAATAGAGATTCTATGAGGAGTTAGACAGGGTGTGTTTTATCACCACTACTGTTCAACCTTAACTCTGAAGATATATTCAGACGAGCTTTAAAGAATTCTGAGGTTGAAGTATTAATAAATGGAGAAAGAATATCATCCATACGTTATGCAGATGACACAGTGTTGATGGCGGAATCACATCATCTGTAAGATTTATTAAACGTAGTTACAGCCATCAGTATAGAATATGGACTATCTATTAACATTAAAAAGACCAAATCGATGATAGTTACTAGAAACCCAAATAATATGAACATAGATTTACACTATAATAACGAAAACATTGAAAATGCATCACAGTTTCGTTAGAAGAAATAAAACCGCATAGAAATTGCAAGAGCTGCCTTTATTAACATGGAAAACATGGAAAAATTGAGGGACACCGTCCACCAGGCCGAAGACGATTATCCTGGATGAAAAACCTAAGAGATTGGTACAAACTGACATCTACAGAATTATTTCGAATTGCAGTAGCTCGCCTAATGATCGCTAACGCTCTTCTCAGGAGAGTTCGCACCTGAAGAAGAAGTATTAATAGGCGGAACATGAAAAACATACCACAAATGATCTACAATTAAACAAGGGCAGTCACAGAAATGGAACCAGAAGGGACGATAACCATCAAACTTTGGGAATATACCGGGTGATTATAAATACTTTTCCATCAAGTTGCCTTTGAAATATTTGTTGTATGAATAATATGTTGGTGGCACTGTAAGTCTATGTCAAATTTGCGGTCAGTTCTGACACAGACTCTGTAAGTCTATGTCAAATTTGCGGTCAGTTCTGACACAGACTGACGCAAAACCTAACCTGCTAAACTTGAATTTGACATAGACTTACAGTGCCACCAACATATTATTCATACAACAAATATTTCAACGGCAACTTGATGGAAATGCATTTATAATCACCCGGTATAATTACCAAAGAAGTAATTACATAAGCTCTATTCACTATAGTCCCGGATTGTCAATGTCAAAATCCTTTATATCATGGTTAATACTTTTTAGTCAAGCTATGGGTAACTAGAAATAATTAATTAAGCTACTAATGTCAAAACTATAAATTATAGGTTATATTTCGAACTGACTTAAGCAAAAATAAATAAAAGTTGCCAGGTAACAAAAACGCAAATTTGAAAAATTACGCTTTTGCATTGCCCAATCTGGTAGTAAAAAAAATCAAAAGAAATTCAACAGTGCTACCATAAAACGTCATTTTTGACAATTTGGGACTATAGTGAATAGAGTTTACAATAGAGAAACAGTGAAAGTGAAATTATAAGACTGCTACAACATATACAAATGGGGCCATAATTATATATAGCAGCAATGAGATAAAGAACAATAAAATAGAATACTTTAGTAAAAAAAAAATTTTTATTTCCTCTCGACTTGTTAAAGGTCGTTTACCGTCGTCTGTACTGACTTGGTAAATGAGTCTTTACGGGCACGGTGCCTGTAAAATGTTGCCTTTATTAATCACTAAGGATTTTCAGCAAGAGGAAATAAAACATTGTACGCGGCTCGCTTGCAATTAGTCTTTATTGGGGCTCACCAGATTACAGGGCTCGCACCTACGTCGCTCACCCTGCAAGTTATCCGGCTCGCCCATAAAGGCTAATTTACTAAGCTTGCCCCGTAAATAACTATAATAGGCATGTTTAGTTCACATAATTAAAATGAGCGTCAAGCCTATTCGAATATTTGCTTCTATGTTTATCTCTTTCATTCTATTTTCTTGTTCATGTTATCTCATTGGTGTTATATATAGTATGTTCAAAAATTATTTTCATCTAGTATGGCTATGGAATAGTTCCTAATTTATGAATGAAACTATAATCACTTAAAAATTAAATATCAAGTTTGACATTTAAATATGAACATAGTTGCATTCATAAATTAGGAACTATTCCATAGCCATACTAGATGAAAATAATTTTTGAACATACTATATAATTTTGGCCCCATCAGTATTAACTAGAGATGTCAAAATTGACCTCGAGATTTAACAAAAAGGGTGAAAAAAGGTACACAAATTAACTATCAGTTAAATAAAACAGTTTTAAGGATGAAAGAAATGATATACAAGACGAAACTACTAATATGTAAGGCAGTTGCAGCACCAACTAAAGACGGAAATGAAATTCTTCAGCTAGAAGTAAATGAATTCATACGAAAGATATAAGACATAAGAAATCCAAAAAAAGAAGAAGAGTACAAACACCAGATGCTGGATGTTTAAAAGAAAAAACATAAAGATGATAAAAAGGAGTATGAACTTATTTTTTAATCAACAGAAATCATTTCTTGGATATTCAAGTGAGATGTTACCACCAACAGAAAGCAGGCTGTCATTAAAAGCAGTGCATCCTAATTAATCGTATCCTGAAACAAACACTAGAAACTTCACAAGTTAAAATTTGTTCATCTTATGATGGCTACTTTTCAATTTCCAAGCTCAGTCCGAAGTTTAAACTAATTATATTATGCTCCTACAATTGATATATAAAAAAAAATTATTACAATAAACTTCAACATACATTCGCACTTGAATTTTCAAAATAAAAGCTGCATATTATTGTACCTATATAAAGTGTGTTTTTTTTAGAGGCGGCGAACTTTAAATTGAAATAAAACAACGACGCAATGGATCCACGAAATGGATCTGTTAACTGGCCACCTCGTTTTTGCGATTTGACGCCATTAGATTATTTTCGTTGAGGATATGGTTGCATGTCTGCGCTGACAAAACCAGAAACAATTGAGCACTTGGATGCCAGCATTTGACGCGTTATTTCCCAAATACAGCCTGATTTACCGCGAAGAGTGTGTGAAAACTGGACCTCCAGATTACGTCATGTACGCGCCAGCCGCGGCGGTCACATGCCCGAGATCATATTCAAACAGTAATCCATAAAATTATTTTTCAAATAAAGCCAATTTCATGGATATTAAAAACATTTTTCTGTGTTTTATTTTAATTTAAAGTTCTCCGCCTCTAAAAAAAAACACCCTTTAGTTACACTTTAGTCTTATCTGTCTATCCATGTTTAAAAAAAAAAAAAAAGTTTAATAATTGGTATCAATTTTGACACTGTAGGTCAAAATAGTCGGTCAAATATAATGCAAGAACTACAAGGTTAAACAGCTCATTTATAGTATTTTTGTAAATATTATTGTCGGTTGACTGTTTTGATCAACTAACTGTGCCAACTAAATGTCTAAATATTAAAATGACAGGGCAACTGCACTCACAATATTATTGAAATTTCTTATAAGCAGTGACAAATATTTTCCTACACTTCCATTTCTAATTTAGGAAAAAAATGGCGTTTTTTATGAAGCAATTGCTTCATTAAATTGCGTTGGCAATCCTGAAGACCATACAGGTTGCATACTAACCAGGGTTAATGTGTACAGTAATAGTTTGACTGTCAAACTAAAAAGCTTATAAACTAAAAAAAATGCAGTCAGCGATGAATTTTTGATTTTATATAAACAAGAAAATTAATAGTGATAATACTAACACGTACATTTCACCGCCAACAAGAAAATGAACAGTTCCACGTTGAGGAGGATTTAGGCGGTAGTCCAATGATGCGTCTTCATCCTGCTTGCTGGTTTCGCTTCCAGACGAATCTGCCTCTTTCCAGGCAAGCGGCCCAACAGCTTCCATATACCCTGCACACAGAGCACCATCTTACACCTCAATAGTTTAGCCAACCGAGCACAAATAAAACCCATAATTCTTATTTACGAACATAGATATGTACAGAAGGTTGAATTTTTTGCACTATTCTATTTGCTGGAGATTGCGTAACTGTTAACTAAGCGACTATAAAACTACTCGGCTAATACCTACATGCACTGCAGCAAATATTTATAAGTTCATTCTATATATCTATATATCTATTTATCTATGTAATCTGATCAATCAGTTTAATCAAAATAACTTTTACATACATAGAGCAATAATTAAGGAAGCTGCAGGCTGATGCTACACTTTAATTATTAGACATTATTATTCAGTCAACATTCTGAGGAGTTAATAGAAGCCGCTTATTACTTTATTACAGTCGTTAGGTTTTAATAACACTGCTATTAAAGGAGGCATAAAAGTAGGTATGTGCTTACCTTTAATATACGTAGCATCATATAGGCAGAGTAAATACGTCAATTTAAACAAAGGAATGTACGGAACTTACTTTCAAATAATTTGGCAACTAAAAAAATCTGAAAATTCTGGGAAACTGGTTTCTGTTTGACCTTTAGCGAAAAATTAAAAATACAAGCGCAATTTCCTTTTTTACAGTTTTTATGTATATAACGTAAAATTACATACTATAACTATATGACATGTATTTACTATTTTCATATATGCAAGCAACTGCCCCTACAAAGCTAAAATATATTACATAAAAATTAAGCGAGAAATAAATACACTTCATAAATAAATGTTAAGTATTATGAAAGCAAATATATGTACCTTGCAAGTGTACATATTTATCATCGACATTCTTTATAAAAACAGGTTAAGTAATCAAAGAAACGTTAATGATAAGTACTTTTAATTTATCTACCATATTAATAAGATAGCGATTAAGTAAATTGCTTTACACAGTTCAGGACCTAATATCATGTAAATGGTAACCAATATAAAATCTTTGCTACAAGATATTTTTATTACCACAATTCATAAGACATTTAAAACTATTATTATTATTTTGAGCAAAATTCTACCTACAGTTGTACAAAAAATCTCAATGCGGGAAGCTAATTATCACGTTTAAGTGTAACTTCAATCAGCCACTAATATTCGATTTTTTGCATAGTGAAGTTGCATTACCCTGTTTCTCCATGAAATAAATTTTAATGTTATATATTTGTAAAAAAATTGAGAAAATAAGATCTACTGTTAGTGCTCTTCCATAATATATGAGTAAGATTGATACTGTTTCCTTTAATATCTCACGTATATTTCCACCTACAAATTAGAAAAACCTACAAAGATAAATGTTATTTTTCGAGCAGCCAATTTGTTGTTTTTTAAGAATTTTACTTTGAACATATATCTGTCTTACATATTTGCAAATGGTTAATTATATCAAACGTCAAAATCGTAAATACTTGTAAAGTGCAATTTTCCTTATTTCTCCAAAACTCAAATGAACAAGGAAATACGTAACTAGCATTTCTGCAAATATCCTTTATTTATTACAAAGTAAGCCCTATTTTGAGAATGTTCTAGTCATTTTACTGCACCGAGGTGCATACAAACACTGACTAACTGTAAAGTCATAGTTACGATGGACATTAACTGTGTGTGAATGTATTGTTTACATACCAGGTGGCCACTTTCAAACTGGAACATAGGGATTTAACATTGTTTTTAACAGTTTCATGGATTCCTGCTCGCCAATTCAACCTACAGAAAATGTTTTGGTATCAATGGAAAGAGAAAATTATTGCGCATCTAATGGTATCAAAAATTAAATTATTTTTGTCAATTTTCATTGAATAATATTAATTAAAAGTTTTCATGTTTTTTAAATATGAGTTGCCTTGACTTGAAAACAGTTGACAGCTATACTCAAATTAATTTGTTATTTGATGACATTCAGAATTAGTTCAGTAGTTTTTACTTTATAAAATGAACGATTACTCGAACGACGAGAGAGTTTTTATTGTAAAAACATATTATAGTGAAGTTAGTTTGCGTAGAGTGAGAGATTTGTTTTCCGTAAAATTTGATAACAGTCCAATACCGTCTGAATCTACAATACACAGATATGTCCGGAAATTTGAAGAAACTGCTAATATTTCAGTAGAATCAGAAGCAAGAGGTGGTTAGTGTTTATTATTTAATTTTGGCTTTCATAAAAAATTCGAAATTGGTGCAGATGGCAGGGATTTAGAAGAAGGTGTTTTGGGATTGATCAATATCGACCCAACATACAGCACAAGGCAAATTGGTCGTGAATTAAATGTGTCAAAGTCGGCGGTATCTAAGATATTAAAGAAGCACAGATATCATCCATACAAACTGCAATGTCATCAGGAAATATTTGAACCAGACGAAGAAAGTAGAAATTTATTTTGTGATGAAATGCAAGAACGTGCCAATCAAGATCGTCGTTTTTTGTCATCAATATGTTTCACGGATGAATGTACTTTTACTTTGAACAACAAACCCAATGTGCAAAATACTAGATATTGGGCTCAAGAAAACCCAAGAATTAATCTGCGTACAAGAACTTAATACCCTAAAAAAATTAATATTTGGGCTGGGATTTATAATAACAAAATTATCGGACCGTTTGAAATTGTTGGAAATTTAAATTTGAACACTTCTTTAGAACTTTTGATTAATAAGGTAGGTCCTGCATTGAAACAAATCGCTCACTCTCCACAAACTAACCTCTTGTAATAGGTATCTTTTAACCATAAGAATTATTGTTTATTAATTTTGAAATTGTTTATGTATAGCAATAATGCTAATAAAGTTATTTTCATAAAAACTCCCTCTTCGTTCGATTAATCGTTGATTTTATAAAGTAAAAACTACTGAACTAACTCTGAATGTCATCAACTAACAAATTAATTTGAGTATAGCTGTCAACTGTTTTCAAGTCAAGGCAACTCATATTTAAGAAACATGAAAACCTTTGATTAATATTATTCAATGAAAATTGACAAAAAGAATTTAATTTTTGATACCATTAGATTCACAATAGATTTCTCTTTCCATTGATACCAAAACATTTTCTGTAGGTTAAATTGGCGAGCAGGAATTCATAAAACTGATAAATACAATGCTAAATCCCTATGTTCCAGTTCGAAAGTGGCCACCCGGTATAAGCAGGCCAAAAAATAATTTCATTTATAAAACAATCTTCTTTAATAAATTTTATCTTCATCGGTGTTGTTATAGACCAGGGGTCACCAAATGGCGCACCGCGGTCCGGATACAGACCTCACACATATTTTGTGCGGACCTTAATGAAACAGTAAAAATCATAACCTCTTTTTATTTATGTTTGAAAGTCGAAGCGAATAAAACCAAATTTTACGCGTCGACGGCGGTTTGCTACCTTCCCCAGCGCCCAAAGCCGCGCGCCGCCGCAGCTTGATTCAAAGTCGAGCATTGTTGACACTTATGAGTGACGCCACGTGTGTGTGCGCCTACGGACTAGCTACGTACTTCCGTGTGTTGTTATGATGGACCCAAAAAAAAGAAAGGTGAAAGCCAAAAATAGACAGTTTTTACAGAAATAGACAAATTTATATTGCTTTAAGCTGCCAAACTGTGTTACGGCACTATACTCTATTTGCTATGGTCCCAAATTGTCAAAAATGACATTTTATGGTAGCACTGTTGAATTTTTATTGGTGTTTTTGTTACTACTAGGTTAGACAACAAAAAACGTTAATTTTTAAAATTTGCGTTTTTGTTACCTGGCAACTTTCATTTATTTTTTCTTAAGTCAGTTCAAAATAAACAATATTATGATTTAACCATAACCTATAATTTATAGTTGTGACATTAGTAACTTAATTAATTGTTTCTAGTTACTCATAGCTTAACTTAAAAGTATTAACCATGATATAAACGATCGTTTTTAATTGGGTTTTGACATTGACAATCCGGGACTATAGTGAATAGAGTTTACTTGTGTGTTTAATTAGTCAAAAAAAGTGACTACAATTAAAAGCTCGAATATACAACAAAATCATGAGACGAAACACAAATCATTTTCCGAAAAATATCCACCAGAGAAGACATAGATAAAATTTGTCTTAATAAATAATCAGAACTCAGAAATTTAGTTTTAAAACCTTGTACAATGTTTGGATCAACATATGTATGTGAAGCAGCGTTTTCAAACATGAACTTCATTAGAAATACATTTCGATTTCGACTCACCGATGACTATCTCCAGGACTTAATGGCAATAACTTGCACCAGACTTCAGACAGCTAGCACACAGCAAAAAATTCCATTTTTCTCATTGAATTACAAATAATATTGCATTTCTTGACAGTTGCTCAATAAAATTTTTTTTTTTTTTAGTTTTACTTACAGTTTGACATCATATACCGCACCGCAACAGTTTTATAAATTTTTGAAACGAACCCCCATTAAAACTGATTGGTGACCCCTGTTATAGACTATTAACCAAATTAATTTTAGTATCGTTAAGAGCTTCATTACTGCACTCAATACGGTAATGGATATTACCATACTCTTTTTATATCAAAAAATACATTGAATTAGAATTTATTGATGAAGATAAAATATTGAACAATACACGTTTGCTTATGGCACTTAGACTCGTTGGATTGCCGCAGAACTCGGCTCACCACCTCGTTCTGGCAATCAAACTTGTATAGTTAAGATACTCATAATCAAACTTGTATCATTAATGTCTGTAACATATGTTTAAAAATGTATTTATATATGAAATAAAATAAATACCAAGTTTGCATATATCGTGTGACATTCACAACTTTAATTGAAAAAACTATATTGTTCAAGACGGTAAGTATAAAATCAGTATTGTTTCTCACATATAATTTCTGCTTTTGTCAGTTTGTGCTGTATAAAAATTGTTAATTGTTCTATTAACTAAAATGTATATACAGTAGACAGCCGATTATCTGAGGTCCGAATTAACAGAGCCTTGAGTTGCTTAATCGAGTCTCCAGGAGATCTCCGACTATACGTGTCGACGCAACAGAGAATATCTATTTAAAGTAATTCCAGGTTATCTGAATTTTCGATCATTCGAGATGGGTGCCGCCCACATTACATCGGTTAATCGGTGTTGTACTATATTTATTAACACCAGTCTTATCATTTTGTAAGCAAAGATAAATACAAAACCTATTATCCTTGTAAATTAATAACCTGTAATCCGCAAGATTTTTATGAATTGTGCTAATAAACTACTTTTAATTCTTATCAGCCAATAAAATGGCACATATAAAACCTATAACGAATAAGTTTCTACACAACAGTGCTACGTTTATAAAAATAATCTTCATCAGATGCAGGTTAAGGATGGGGCCGTATCACTCAGAAAAATCGTGCGATTCATCATCAAAGGAGTTGTTCTTACCTGTAGCGCTGGTGTAAATGGAGCTGGTTTCATCGTCCAAGTCATCTTGGCTGCTCATTCGACCTGTTTTTACCAATCATAAATAAAAGTTGCACAATATATGAAAGTAGCTTTACCTCTTAATCCAATCATAGTTCTACCATTGATATTGGTGTTTCTGTACAGTACATTTTCCAACTGCTGTAAACCGCTGTTATTTATAATATTAAACCCACAAAGCATTTCAATCTGCTTCCAGCGATGCACTCGTTCCTGTAGCTCCTGTGTTACTTCGTTTAGCGAAGTTCGGGCTTCGACTATACTGCGGTCCACGTCATCGATGGATTTGCCATGTGTGGAGACAAATGCACCCACCAGACTTGACCTTTTCTTTCTGAGCTTTTCACACTTTAAAAAAAATATTGGAGCTATCAAGTACATACAGACATTTTCAATTGCTTACGGCTTCTCTGGCTTGTTGCAGTTGTTTTTCTGCTGACATCTTCTTCTTGGTGTAGGCTTTATTTTCGATTTCGTGGGTCAACTGTAACCATTGCTGTAAACCCAGAGGCGGCGACCAGCAACGATCTTTCAGCTCCCCTTCGGCTATTTGAAGCTCGTTTCGCAACATCTGATATTGATATTTAATTAAATGTTTATGGTTAATTTTTATTATTTTCAATTTATTTGTAAAAGATACAGTTCTTGCAGAAATAGCTACAAAATGCTATGAACAAAAAAAATACAATCAGTATATTTAAGAAGTGAAAACTAAAAAAATTATGCCCGTGTTCGTTTAAAAAAAAAATTGAAAAATTCAACATCTATTTGTTAGTAAAAATCTAGCATCTTTATTTTTAAATTGGATATTTTACAATACCAGTATGGCTTCCTTGTAATTTAAGTAATGATTCTTTAATTTGACATTAAGCATTTATTACGAAATGCTTAGTTTTTTCTGTGCAACGTCAGGGAAGTACGACATCAATGACAATTGATTCAAATTATATGCTTTATTACCTCTACTTCAGCCTTAAGTTGGGAAACTTCTAAGTCAGAATACGAGTTATGTAAGCTCGTTGAATCAGCTCCAGCTTCTTGTAATTTTTTTTCTAAGTGCTGTTTCTCTGTCACCACATTTTCTCGGGCCTCCAGGGCTCGTTCGAGTTCCTTTTGAAGGTTTTCCAGAGCAGATTCTGCATGTTGCAGTCCTTCCATGTCTTTGTTCATGCGATTTAGGTGAGATTTGAATTTTTTATTCTGCTGAAGAGCGTACCACATTCCTATTCCACCTCCAATAATCAATATTATCAACGTGAAGTCTTTCCAATGCGGCTGATGATCTACCAAAATCAAAAAACAACATTTCAATACGAGTGCACAAATCCCCAATGACCTCCAACCTTTTTCACTTGCTTCCATGTGTGCCACATGCATAACAGGTTAATTATCAATTAAGTGTTATTATTTAATTATTTCTCACAATCAAACAAGGTGAACACCGACATTATGATTAGCAATGACACATAATTTTAAACATTTGTAGTTTTATTTAAAACCGATTGATTAAATATCTTCGAAAAGCATCTTCTTCATTGGGAAAAACTTTAGGTATTGAAACTAAATTGTGTAATGGTGAATTTGACACAACAATGATTTGCAATTTATCCGAACAAATAGTAGCACACGGTGAGTAATTATTATAATGATAAGTTATATAAAAGAGATTGAGTAAATCTGATAGAAAGTGTCATCGTCATCTGTACCTTTAGGTGGGCCAAACAGCACGACATCCATTGCCTTTAGGGCAATTTTTTGCTTATGAATTGGATCTTTGATGCCAAGGACACTCAGCAATTGCATGTTATTAACAGCTAATCTATAAATAAAGTAATTTCTAGTCAACACTGCATTAGTAAAAAAACCAAAAACCACCTACCTTGGGAGCATAGCCCCACTAATTTTATGTTGCATGAAGTTGTTTACATACTGTGGTAATTCCACGCATGCCGCGAGCCATTCTGAAGTTTGTTGTGCAGTCCAGTTATGAACTTCAGATTTCAACCAAGCTTCCCAAAGCTCTTTAACAGATATATGCATATCATCATTTCGATGAAATGCCTTTTGCCTCCTTTCAAACCCCGAGTCATACTTAAGCTCTTCTCGAAGAAACTAAAATTTACACAACGAAAATAATTTGAATGCTTTATAGTTACTTAGGGAATTTATCAACAATTCGGAACATTTACCAAAAGACCCAAGACAATCTAATGTTTAAAATACCAGATTTAATTTTTAATTTTCCCCGCAGCTATTTAAATAGGTGATTAGAGTTATTACCTAAACCTTTTATTACGACCATGTTGCAACACTTTTTTCAATATGATTATCCAACTTTGATTCAATTGCAATTTTAGTAGCATAAGTTGAAATTAATTATTAGGTGTCCATTCTACGACACACATATGAGTGTTACAAAAGAGTGATGGATGAAAAAATTGTTAAGTTTTGTATGGATCACAACAATAAATGTCAAATGTTGCAAAGATTGGGTCATACATGTCACATTATGTACCCTCACAATACAGTGCCTTCAGAAATGATGGAACGTTTTTGAATGGTCATGGTTATACAACGTATGAATAATATGTTGGTGGCACTGTAAGTCTATGTCAAATTCGAGGTGATCAGGTTAGGTTTTGCATCAGTCTGTGTCAAAACTGACGCAAAACCCAACCTGCTAACCTCAAATTTGACAAAGACTTACAGTGCCACCATCATATTATTCATACGTTGTATAACCATGACCATTCAAAAACGTTCCATCATTTCTGAAAGCACTTGACTAGTGAACACAATATACAGGGTGTGTCAGAATTGCACAGAACAATTATAAGGGCGTTATTCTGCATAAAATAATAAGAGAAAAACTCTAACAAACATGTCCTAAAATCATTCACTTTAAAGATATCCTTGATCAAAGAATTAAAGATAGCAATCCGTTTTAAAACATTTAGATTTAGTAGGCTAGTGTTTGGTTTTGATTATCTGTTTGTTTTACAACTGTCAGTATTATTATGAGTGACTCAGAAGAAAGAGATTACTTCGAACCATTACTATAAATTTTACTAAAAAAAGAAAAAATAAAAAACCTGGAATAATTGATTTTGGAACGCATGCTTATTATTTCTCTACTTTTTATAGAACAACGCCTACGTATTGTATGTAAATAAAAAACATGTGTTGGAACAAAACACCAGCCAACTAAATCTTAAAGGTTTGAAAAACGAGTTGCTATGTTTAATTCTTTGATCAAGGATATCTTTAAAGTGAATTATTTTAGGACATATGTTTATTAGTTTTTCTCTTATTTTTTTATGCATAATAACGCCCTTATATGTGTTTTGTGCAATTCTGAAACACCCTGTATACATAAAAAATACATATACAGTTTACAAATGTTATCTTGTGCCACGTTTTCCTATACTTAATTTTTCCTAGAATACGTAACAGTTTGTTCAATTTAATTTAATTTATTTTGTATACAGATGTGAAAGTCTAACAAGGACCATTCGCACTGGCGCAGACCATCCCAATATGTTTTTTGTGGCATAAATATGTTGGAAAGCGAGTTCACTTTCAACCCAACACAAGCTGCTGTCTTGTCTTGGATTTCGAAATCCAACACCAACTTGTGACATGATATCATATCTTGTATAACAATGACTTTATGTTGCAATAAACAAAATTCCAATTCTGTGCCTATTTGAATCTTTATTTCATTCTTATGTCTTAGTTATGCAACCAGAACTGCTGTCAGCATTATACCATTGCAATATATACTGACCACTTATTTTACAAAATACTTATCTAATTAATAAAAATACTGACCAAATAAATAGAAGTGAATTTTTAATGGCGGCATCAAGTTATGCAAACTTTTTTAAAATACAGTTTAGCTGATTGTCTAATTTCTATCTCTCTTGCTCTATTCTTATTTCTTAAAAGGTTTATGCACAAAAACAAATTGATTCACGTATAGGCGACGTGACAACTGTATGAAAGAGTCAAAATAACTAAATTTCTTAAATAAGTAGTAGAGATCTATTAAACCGGCGATTTAAGATTGATATATATATATATATATATGGCTTTTACAGGCCTTTGCGGGTTGCCTGGGTTAACTTTCTCCACTCTTCTCTGTTTAGGGCTTTCCTTCTCCAGTCATCTATTCCCATTTCTTTCAAGTCCTTTAACACTTCTTCCTTCCATTTGTTCCTCGGTCTCCCTCTTGCTTTTGTTCCCACTGGGTGTATGCTCAGCACTATTTTAGTCACTCTGTTATGATTCATTCGTTGCACATGTCCCAACCACCTCACTCGTTGTTGTTTAACACACTGCACTATTGTCGGTTCTCTATATAGGTTTTCCAGTTCTTTATTTGTCCTTCTCCTCCACTCCTCACCCTCCTTTATTCCTCCGTAAATTTTCCGTAATATCTTTCGTTCCCATACAAGTAGTTTTAGTTGGCTTACTGCCCCCAGTTTCCAAGTCTCGCACCCGTATGTTACCGTTGGTTTTAGCACAGTTTTATAGATCTGGATTTTTGTTTTTCGCTTTATAAATTTTGATTTGAGCAATGTTGATACTGCTCCTGCTGCTTTGTCTCCTTTCACCAGTCTTGCTTTGATTTCTTCATCTTCTCTTCCGTCCTCTGAGATTTGCACTCCTAGGTATGTAAACACATTAACTTTTTGTAACTCCCGCTCTTCTTCTCCTTGTTGGCTGTATATTAGGTTTTGGTCTTCTATGGGACTATTCTGGTTTTTCATTACCATATATTTTGACTTTTCGTCGTTGATATACAGTCCGGCCTCTTCCGCTTTTTCCCCCACTTTCCTTATTATTTTAACCAGGTCTTCCTTATTGTTTGCCATTAGCCCCAGGTCGTCTGCGTAGGCTAAGCATTGGTATTTGTTGTTGATTATGCTGCCCGTTCTATTTATTTTGCTTCCTCTTATCACTTCCTCAAGCACTATGTTAAATAATACTGTTGAGAGCGGGTCTCCCTGTCTCACACCTTCTTTGACCTGGAAGCTCTCCATTCTCCTCCCTTTCCATTTGACCTTACTCGTTGAGTTCTTCAGTGTTATTTGTACTAGTTTAATTAGTTTTCTTGGGATTTTTAGGTTCTTCATAGCCTTGAGTAATGATTCCCTCTTTAAATTGTCGTATGCTTTTAAGAAGTCGATAAATGCCACATGTATCTCTTTGTTATACTCTCTGCATCTGTCTAGGGTTTCTTTAAGTACAAATATTTGGTCGGTAGTTGAGCGACCTGGTCTGAACCCTGCCTGATATTCAGATAGTTCTCTTTCTGTATAACTTTGTAATTTATTCCGTATTAGTGTCGCCAGTACTTTGTACGTTGAATTTAAGAGGGCTATTCCCCTATAATTATTGAACTCGTTCTTTTTTCCTTTTTTATGTATCGGGGTTATGACTCCTCTGTCCACTCCTTTGGAATTCTTTCTTCTTGCCAGATCTTCTTGATTAATTCATATATCTCCGCAGTAAGATCCTCTCCTCCATACTTGAGCATCTCGTTTTTAATTCCATTTTCCCCTGGTGTTTTTCCATTTTTTAGTTTCACTATTAAGTTTTTAACTTCTTCTTTTGTTGGTGGTTCTTCGTTGCCTATTTCCGTTTCTTCTTTTTCCAGGTTTTTATTTTCTTCTTTCTCTTCCTTATCTAAACTTGTGACATCTCCTCCATTGAGTAGCCTTTGAAAGTATACCTTCCAGCCTTTCATAATCTCTTTGTCATCACTTATTCTCTCACCCTTTTCGTTTCTGAAAGCTATTGGCATTTGTTGGGAGCCTCTTTTAGTCTGTTTTATTTCTTGATAGAAGTTTTTTATTTCCCTATTCTTAAAGAGCTCTTCCGTCTTTTCTGCCTTGCTTTGCCAGTAATTTATTTTTGCTTCTCTGTAAATTCTTTTTGTTCTTTTCCTTTGTTTTTCGTACATCTCTTTATCCTCGAGATTTCCTGTTCTTAGCATTTTTTTCTTGCTTCTAATTTCTTATCTCGTTCGTTCTCGCAGGCCTTGCTAAACCATTTGTTTTTTTCTTCTTTCTTTCTTTATTCTGGAGTACCATTTCTGCTGCTCCTTTTATAGCTTGTTTTATATCATTCCAGTTTTCTTCTATAACTTCTTGTTTTTTCCTTCCTTCTTCTATTTTTGTTACATAGATTGATATAAAAATCAATTATTACTGAAGATTCGCATAGTGGTCTACTTAGTTGACTAATGCTGCAAATTCCTTACGAAACGATAATACTATGAAAATAGTTGAATTTTTATAGAGAATTTCTCTTTGTATAGGAAAAAACGGTGGTCTTCCTGAACATCTGAAATTTTTCAGACAAATAAGTATACCTGTTAGCAAATCTTCTGTTTTAGTAACAGATGCTTTTTGTGTTTACTTTCTACACCAATTTTTGTGCATTGCTTTTAGTTATTTACGGTAAAAGTATGTTATATTACAAACAATCCACGAGAGAAAAATTGAGCCTCGAGGCTGTTAGGACGAGAAGAATCTTTCGTCAAGTGCATTATTTGTAATACAAAATTTTATTCACAACTCAATACATACAAAAAAAAACATACGGTACCCCCCACCCAAGAAAAGCGCCCTTCCGTGCTTTCCAAGAATACTTCGATACTCAGCATCACTCCGTTTCGCTAATACAATGAAATGCTATGAACCAGTTATTTATCAAAAAAAAAAAAAAAAAAAAAACCAAAAAAATTTTTTTTTGCCGACGACCATAGCTCAAAAGTTGATGTTGCCTTCATTTTCGGAGAACCTATCGTATGAAAACGATCCACGACTTCAGGAAGGTTCCTGGCGACCGGAATCGTGTACACATACGAACATACATCCCCCGCACAGCACGTTTAGGCACCCCCCAATACGGGAGATTGATCTAGTGGACTGGGATCTTCACCAAAAGATTCTCACAGCCGAGACGGAGATTTGGTATAGTGGGTTCATTAGTCGGTTGGCACGAATTTTAGAGATATTTTACTCAGAGTGGTTTTCGATATGAGGGAATTTCAATACTTCGTACACTTCGTGTCAAAGTAAAACATACATTTTGTATTGACAGTTGTGAAAGTTCAAAGTAAAAGTCAAATTAATTGAGAGTGAGCTAAAGTCACATGAGTGAGTTAAGTACTTATAAGTCGTGTGGATTATTTGTTATAACTAAAGCTGATAATTATATGCACTCAAATGTACGAAAATATGCGCATATATATGCATATATTTTGTTGAGTATATGCACCCAAAGTTATAATATATGCACATAATATGCTCCTCATTTTATTTTGAAAATAGGTAGGAGTATTCTAAATAATGTAAAAATTTTAATTATTTTGTATGAGTTTATTTCATTCCCTAATATTTATTCAAAGACGACATTTGTTTTAACGTTTGGCCATATAAACATGGACTGCCAACGCCAACTTCAGGTTGTAATCAACATAAAAATGAGATTTCCCCTAACCCCGCCAGACTATTATTCACCCAACACTCTTGAAGTGGATTCTATATTGTCTGATTCTTTATACATTGCTTCTATGGGAAAAGTGGGGGTATCTGGCAGTCTATGTTGATATAGTCAAAGATTTTAATAGGGACTCTCCCTTTCCTCTGCTTATTTCGATATGCACACTGCACTCCAGCGGCAGAAAGTGAAAGTATATATCTCAATTGCACACAAACATTTAATTAATAAATTTCATGAAATAGTAAATTTAACAAAAAAAATCTTTAAAAGTTCATACATTACAAATTATTGCTAAATATAACCAAATATGCAAAATCCAGAAAGTATGCTGAAAAACGTATAAATATGCAAAATATGCAAAGTGAAACTTGGCTTAAACAATTTGTTTTCACATAATTAGTATACATATGCGAAAAGTTTATCCGGTTTATCAATTATACAAAATATGCATTTGCCATATAATATCAGCTTTAGTTATAACCTACGGTGTTAAGGGTTAACATGAGTTATGATGTAAACAAGCTAGTAATAGCCCAGTTTAATTGTTTAAAACGAACTAGTAAAACACCATATTACCATCGAGTATTGGATAAAATCTTTAATATAGTTATTTTAACTACTTGTTAAGGCTGGCGTTTTAAATAAGAAAGCACCCACAATTGTTCTTCTCTTTTTATCGTACTGCCAGGTGCTGCTATCTAGATTAATATAGACAAACACGAATTTAGAATATAAAAATGTCTACCTCAGCTATTCAACCTATGCAAGGGTTTCTTTCTCTGCTGAGCAGGTGTAGGTCAAAAACAGAGGCAGATGTTTTTGCCGGCGCTGATAATTTTACGTAAAATAAGCTTCTTGGCCTTTCAGTCGCTATAATTAAACAGAAAATCTGTGAAACGTCAGGCATAGATAGAATAAGCAGGAACCAAATTATATTTAACTGATTCTAGCCAAATTCTAAATCTGTAATAAATTCAGTAAGTACATATTATTTAAAAAAAAATCTGTTACAGTATTATTTGTAATAATTGTACGTGGAGATATAAACTATAATTCATTTTAAAAAAAGTTTCCGGTAGCGGGAATTGAACACGGGCCTCCTGAGCGAGAGTCAGGTATCTTTGCCGCTACACCATACCGACTTATAGTTTCTTTTTTTCAACCAGCCGTATACTATGCAGATGCATGATACGAGGGGGGTTTTTTATATTCGCGGAATGGCTAGGTTGGCTGTGGAAAAACAAGTATTTAATTTTTTACTAACAATTGTCAATACTTTCTGGTCTAGAAATGTCAAATTTCACACCGATATTTATGATAGTGGTTCCGCTGTAGTTAAAAGATTAAGTTAATACATGAAATTCTTTGAAAAATGTCGAACATCGAGTTTCGTGCGGTTATTAAATTTCTTACAAAGCAGGGTAAGAGTGTAGATATTATTTTTAAAGAAATGAGGGCTGTTTACGGAGATACCTGCCCTGGTATGCCCTTGGAATGTCAAAGGTCAGCACGCGGTGGGTCCCCCGAAACCCTACACCTCATCAAAAACAGTACCGCGTTGATTGTTGTAAGCAATTTTTAGAGCTCTGTGAGGACAATCAGGCAGATGTTATCGACAGGATTGTGACTGGAGATGAGACATGGGTTCATTTTTATGATCCTGAATCAAAAGAAGAGTCGAAGCAGTGGCATGTGAAGGGTGGATCAGCCCCAAAGAAATTCAAAGTCCAGCAATCGGCTGAAAAAGTGATGGCGACTATTTTCTGGGACTCTCAAGGAATTCTGCTTGTAGATTACAAGCCTAAGGTAGAGACCATTACAGGAGCGTACTACGCAAACATTCTGACTCGTTTGCGACAGGCCATAAAAAAAAAACGGCGAGGAAAGTTGGCAAAAGGTGTTCTGTTACTCCACGATAATGCCCCTGTTCACAAGGCTCGCGTTGCCGTAGCTGCTGTGGCGTCGTGCGGCTTTGAAGAAATTAATCATCCACCATACAGTCCGGACCTGGCTCCTAGTGACGATTTTTTGTTTCCCAACCTGAAAAAGGACCTTCGTGGAAGGCGTTTTAAGGACGAAATGTCATTGCAAGCTGCTGTAAATGAACATTTTGAGAGCAAATCAGAAAATTATTCTTTTGAAGATTTACAAAAAATAATACAGCGATGTAATAAATGTGTCATTGTTCTAGGAGATTACATTGAAAAATTAAAAATTAAAATTAAGAAATATGCTTCTCTTTATGCCCCATTCCGCAAATATAAAAAACACCCCTCGTATTTAAACCAAAATGCACTTATTTTAATGGCTGAATTTTTATCAGTAATAATATGTTAAGGGCAAATTATTTTGCCGGTAAAAATGTTTTATAAAAGTTTCTTGTTTTGGCAATGTCACCAGACAAACTAACTTGATTAATTAGTTTGTCGAGGGCATTACCCAAAAATAACAAATCTTAAGCAAAACATTTTCAGAGCAACAGCATGAGCCTGAAATACATTTTGTGGACTATTTCCCAAATATTGGTTCATTCTGTATGAGTATACAATGAATATGACATTTATATACTGATTCACAATGACAGTTTAATGACGTTTTTGAAATGCCACATTGCTTAAAACAACAGATTTGGTGGTTTCCATGGATACAAGTGGTAAAAGAAACTGATAAAATACCAAGGAAAATTTTGATTTTTTGCCACTATAAAAACAAGTGATTGTTTGAATTTTGGAAAATCATGGCGTTTGATTGGAAAAATAGTCACTACAATTAGTTCAACAATAAATTATTATTCAAATATTAACACACTGGAAATCAGGTAAGCACTTTTTAATTGATTATTTAATCATTATAAGTGCTACAAGATACAGTCAGACATCGCCGTTCGCTGCTTTGCGGTTCGCTGATTTGATTTTACGCGGGGCATCTTTGTGCTCCCTTTTTTTTGCCTTCGCGAATGGAATTGCTAACGTTAACTGTTTCAACTTTCACACACTAACAGCCGGTCTTATGAAGGCCGCTAATCTGACGTTAACTTTAATTCGTTGTTAAAATAAACAAAAACGCATAAAAATTTGTTTACTAATGAATACTATGTCATAAGCGCCAACGTTTTGATGAGCTTTTGTTTATTTTAACAGCGATTTAAAGTTAAAGTCACATTAGTGACTTTCACAAGACGGTTCATGTCATGAACACCTAAATAACATTTATCACGAACTTGTAAACACACTTATCGAGCCTATTTCTTTGAATCTCTTATTACCGAATTGGACCTGAAATAAATTGTAAAATTATAACTTGAATAAACAAAGTTCAAACTCGACCGTCTTCTCGAGCATTTTTGCCGAAAATTCAATGGAGTTTAATTTTTAAAACACGGAAAACCATGTTCCAAGCGTAAAGTTTCTGCTTCAGATTTGCCGGACAAAAAACGCAGACAAGTTTTGGTTTTTTGAGGTTGCATAGTATAAATAAATCTAGTTAATGGAACCTAACCTCGTTTTTATCATTTATGTGTTTACTTGCGCATCGCGGTTTTGCGCTTCGCGGCATTCTTCTGGAACATAACCCCCGCGAACGGCGAGGTCTGACTGTACTATCCAACGAATTATTTTTAAAATTGTTATATTTTGTCATATTTATACATTACATATCTACATTCAACAGTTTTGTGTTGAACGCGATAATTAAACTATTTAGATGATTCTTATAAGACATCTATAAAATAATGCTTCTTAGAGGCGCGTTTTGTAACTAAACAATCAGAAGTAACGATTAACACGTACAGCAGTTGAACAAGTGAGGTTAAAAATGATTTTTTTTAAATGTTTAATAATCTTCATTATCGTTTCAATAATGCTGCATATTGTACGACTATATACAATTTTTATAAGAGACTCTGTAAGTCTGTGACAATGTAAAGCAAATTGGTTCCAACAACTCTATAATACAGGGTAATCTTGGTTATCCGAACACGCAATTATCCGAAAATCCGCTTATCCGAACACGAAAAAAATGACGGAAACTAGAAATGGATGCACTTACGCAGCGAAAAATTACAGATTTTTTCAAAAAGTAAAATGCATATACATATGAAATATGTATTATCAGTTGAACATGTTTGTTTTTTAATTTATTATATCAAAGAATGTATTTTAATTTACGTCGATACTTAAATTAAACATTTTCATATGATTGCATTTTATATTTGATTATCCGAACAGTGACGTGCAATAATTAGTTCGGATAATCGAGGCTCCACTGTATAACTGTTATAAAAGTAAGAGAAACGTCTTCTTCAATGACAGATTTTGGTAGTAATGACTTTCAAGGCGGTTGCGGAAAAGCATTCCTTTTCAACCTAAAAATAAATATTCTTAAACAATTGCGTTCTTCATAATTCGTATTTCATTCTAAACGTTTCTGTGCAGCTATTAATTAATACGTATAGCAAAAGAGCTAGAAATCCGTGCTCTAATAATAACTATCCACTGTCACTCGTATTCGTGATTTATCGTATTGTAAATTTCGAATTTAGCCGCGTGGCGCAGTTGGGTAAGTGCCAGGCTTGCATTAAGCAAGTCCTCGGTTCAATTCCGGCGGGGGTTGGAATTTTTCCGTAGCCTTGGCGATTGGAATCGGGCTCGGTGAGACCAATTTCAGTTGGGCACCAAATTAATTGTGCTCTACTCAGAACCATAGACCTAAGAGATAGAGTAACAAGGTCAACACATCACCAAGACACACAACTCACACAATGGTTGCTGCGCAAGCACCAAAGGCGCACTCCAACTCTGTATTCCGAATCTGGGGTAAGTTGAGCATTGTACCGCCGGTGCATAAAGCACCAGCCGCTACGCCGCAAGGTAAATGAGGTTAGAGATAATACATACAAATTTAGAATTTGCGACTGCACTGCCAAGTTTAAATTTACCGCAATTTGCCATGTTTAAAGTTAAGGCAATTTGTGATATGTTCACAACCTTGGCTTTAAAACAACAACACGACATCTGTCTTACAATGCGTAAAATACTTATAGGTTATTTGTGTGGAAATTTATCAGGTGTCGGCAAGAACAGCACAGATAACCGACATTTGGCGTGCTAATGTTCGCCCTAAATGACAACAGCTTGAATTTGTCTAGAAAACACTTATTCTCAAAAAATAAACAGCAGAAATAGCTCAATGACCTCTTAAATGAAAGATCAAAAATCGTATCTTCCTGTAAGCTGTTTTACAGTTTCTGTTTTCTATTTTCCACAAGTAAATTTTACTGTTGAATGGCAAAAATACAAATGGAAAATGGCTACAAAAGCGTCGATATTTTAAATACAATTTTACAACGCAAGAGAATGTTTTATCATTTATAAAATAGCTTACAATAATCAGCCAATATTTGTCTTTTAAATGAAGTCTTGTTTAAGTTCGTATAACAAGGGTAACTTGATAATAAGTGTTTTCTATGTAGCAATCTGTCCCTATACTTTCAGCATAAGCCAAACGACAATCTTAAAGAATTTTGTTCTTTGGGCATTTGTGTATGATTTTGTTAAGTTTAAGCGGTTGAAGATATAAAAGGGAAATTAAATAATTATTATTTAAAAAAATCTGTAAAAGGCTTTACCCAGAACTTCCCTCGCCCGAATGAGATCAATTTGCAAATTTTAAAAAAATGTATCCCACTGGGGTTTGAACCCGCCGCATTGTTAAAATGTTTTTACTCTTTTGTGACATTATCCTGTATCGGTTGAGTCTTATTTTCGGCAAATGCTATTTCAAAATTAACCCAAAAATAAACAAATTTTTATTTTTTAAAGGTACTCACCCTGTATATATTTGTATGAAATTGTACCGGTTTCATGCGAGGTAGATAGGCAGACCTCGCCGTTCGCGAGGGTTACGTTCCAGAAGAATGCCGCGAAGCGCAAAACCGCGATGCGCAAGTAAACACATAAATGATAAAAACAGGGTTAGGTTCCATAAACTAGATTTTTTAATACTATGCAACCTCAAAAAATTCAAAAATACATAAACGTGCGTATACAAACTAAAATTCCATACGTAAAATAAGTCTGCCACTTGAATCTAGAGCTCGAATGTCCATTTGTTTATTCAAGTTATAATTTTATAATTTATTTCAGGTGCCCAATTTGGTAATAAGAGATTCAAAGGAATAGGCTCGATAAGTGTGCTTACAAGTTCGTGATAAATAATGTTATTTAGGTGTTCATGACATAAACCACATACATCTGCTTTATTTACTTAAGTGTGTGAAAGTTGAAACAGTTAACATTGGCAATTCCATTCGCAAACGGCAAAGAAAAGGGAGCACATAAGTGCCCCGCATAAAATCAAATCAGCAAAACGCAAATCCGCGAACGGCAAGATCTGCCAGTAATATGTATGAAAAATATCGTCTTCCTCGAACAAATAGTTTTTGAGCTATACTGCCAACAGACAGACAGACAAACAGAATTAAGAAAACCTCTTTTTCGTCATCTAGGGACCTTGAAACGTGAAGATCTGAAGAAATCTCGGAAGGTGATTTTTTCGTGATTACAATACTTCCTTTGTCTTTCAGACGAGAGAAGTAAAAATATGGCAGCATATTGAAATTTGAATCATTAAACCAGAGCCCTTGTATTATTAACAACTTTAAAACTCTATAACTGATCTAATGAACATTTGGATACAGGTAAGTGTTTGTTTTTGTAACTTTCCATACAGATCTTTTAAAGACACCCTGTATTGGATGGTAAGAATCAAATAAAATAGATTAGTTTTTAAACAGTCCTATCAGCCAATAGTAATGAGAAATAAATTCAAATCGACCAATAGCATCAAAATTACACTGACTATTTGCTAGTAGCAAATTACAGCGACTATTTTTTCACAAACCATTCAAATCGTTCTTCTGCTGTAACACAACTAGCTAAAAGTGGAGTAACACAACTAGCTAAAAGTGGAGTAGGTGAGCAGCAGTTATTAAAAATAACAGGACACTCATCTGGAAGCTCCATCAAACCCAATCTACAACTTGAACTGTTTAAAAAATAATCACGCCGAATTACATGCGTGGTAATAATTTTTTTTATAACTTCGTCCACTCATGAGATTTCTTAATTGCAACAAAGGTTCGTGAATCTAGTTAAAATTATCAAAAAATTATCACCACTTATGTAATTACTGTTGATAAAATGAGAAATCAAACTACTGTTCTGCATGTGAAGATTTATATCGTAAACAATGATATCCCAGTAACACTCAAAGGAAAACTATTTGTAACATGTATCTTGACGATAACTTAGGGTATTAGGACATAGACATTAACATTTTCTACATTAAATGTAGCACAAAGAGCAATAGAACATGCATGTTAGGAGGCACACTTAAAGAGATGAGAAAAATAACAAATGGATAAGGGAGTGAACTAGCGTTGAAACTATTATGGAAAATGTAGTGAAGAGGTTAATAGAATGGCAAATTAGAACGTATAAAAGAAATGTAGGTAGAACTTGCACGAGATGAAAAGACAAGAGGAAAAGCACAAGATAAGAACAACTGGCAACAAATAAAAAAGACCTATGTCAATAATTGTAACTTTTAGGGTAAAAATTAAAACCTTTCGATGTTACTTGAAGTTAAACAAAAAAAAAATGCACAGGAAACATAATTTTAGATGTATGAGCATGAATTAGGTATGGATGAATTATCTATTAGAAGATTTCTCCATATGGTCGGATTGTTTAGTAGGCAGTAATGAAGCAGGATGTTTCAATTATTATCTTGTAAGCTTTAAGAGCTTCAAAATAGTACAAGTTTTTCTAAAAAACAAAACGTAATAGTAATATTCGAGGAGATACAAACTATCACTTAATTTTTTTAAGTACAAAAACCAAGATACCACTAACTATTTGCTAACTTCAGAGTTTTAGTCGACTCTGGGTTCAGAAAATTCACTGTTTGATTTAAAAAAAAATTAAACTCAAAATATTGAAATTCTTTATTAGAAATGCACTTTTGAAGGAAAAGCTAGATTGAATTTACAAGCCCCATTGCACATCAGTTCCCCCATTATTATCAGTTATCAATGAGCTTTGCTTATAAGGCGACTTGGTAGCAATCAAACCATTCTTCTTATAAAATTTAATAATGTCGCGTGCTCTATAACGAGATAAATATAATGTTTGCGATATTATATCAATTTTTACCAGATTCTAATAATTTATTAACAACATCACGCAAATCTTCGAATAACGCTTTACTCCACGTCTGTATAAAGGGTGTTGAAAAAAAAAAGGTCGGATATTTTATCCACTTATAGTCCTAATAAACATGGGTCCCAAAATGCTTTCTTTCTGACATACAGTGTTAAAGTTAAAAAAAAAAAAAAAACCAGCCGCCGCTGGAATAAATAATTTAAATCTAAGTGTGCCAAAGCATGATCATTAATAGCACCAGTAAACCTTAAAAGTTTCACTAAAATCAGTTAAGGGGTTTTTAGATATTGAAGCATTTTAGTTTTTAGTTTTTGTCTTAACAGGTTTAGAGACGTACAAAAATATGGGCTTTAATTTTTTTCTTGAAAACGAAGCGAGATCTGAAAAAATCTCAGGAGACAAAATGTTGTATTTTTAGTTGCTTTATTAAAAAAATATATAAAAATTCTAATTATTGTTTTGTGAAAAAACCTAATCGATATGCCCCCTGGGCACGCTCCTGGAATTACTACATCAATTGTAATAGGTCCAAAAGATACCTCATAAAGTGGTAAGCAAACTGTAAAAATTTCATTAAAATCGCTCAAAGCGTTTTTAGATAACATAAAAAAACCGATTTTTAAAAAACCTTAATCACCCTGCATCTCGGAAACAAAGCGTTTCCGGACCCATGTTTATTAGGACATTTTTGTTTGTATTGATGAGACTTCAGTATCTGCGCTTATTTAAAAAGTTTAGTTTACGCCACACCTGTAAACGATCTTCAAGATTTGCGCCAACAAATAGAACACTGTTGCCAGATAATTAAAGAAAGGTTGCGGGCTTCCTTTGAACGAAGATGTAGATCGTGTGTGGAAATGGAAGGACAACATTTTGAACATCTTTTTTAATTGTAATCTTTTTTATAAAAACCAATAAAACCTTAATAAAACAAATCATTATGCTATTGCAACAGAATCGTTGTTATGTCGCAAACGATTCATTTACAGACCCATGTATATTCAGACTTTTTAATTTGTTTTTGACCGTACTATATGCCCTGTAAATATTTAAACGTTATTTTGGAACACCTTGTAAACACTTTAGCTCACTCTCAATTGATTTGTCACTTGACTTTTCACAACTGTCAATACAAAATGTATGCTTTTTTGATATTTATTGAGTTGTTGGGTAAAATAGCAAGCGTGTATTATTACAATTAATGCACCCTAGAAAAGACCTCGAGGCTGTCAGGCCGACAGGGTTCAACTTTTCTCTCGTAGATTATTTGTAATATAACACAGTATAGCACCTAAAAATTACGGTAAATGTGAAACAAACCTGTAATTAATTAACAAATGAATTTATTGTAAAACTATAATATTTAACTTGTAGTTTGAATAATAGTAAATGCAAATATAAATTAATGGAAAAAGATATTTCTATGGTTGATGCCGTTGATGGTGCAGCTGTTTTAGAAATTCTTCCAATTCCACAAATAGTTCAAATAAGTGCAGACAGAAAAAAACCAGCGCCTCTGGTAAAAAAATAACTATTAACTTTTGTTTTACTTTTCCCCATTATACAGGGTGTTTCGTATCGTTATATTCAAATTTTGGGAGCATAAAACAGACTTAATTCTAAGACGAAAAAACACAAAAGTGGTAGGTCGATCTTTATTCGTTCTGAAGTAACAGACTTTTGAAATTATAAACCACAAACCATCAGATTTAAGTTCACAAACCAAACTAAAACTTTATCATTAAAATTTAAAATAATAAAATCCAGGTTGCTGTGGAACAATCAACTACACCACCAAAACGTCATTCAGATAAAAGTCTTTTAAGAATAGCAAGTCTGAATATTAATTTTAACTTTAGTTTGAACTGAGTTACTGTGTTATTGTTTGGAAACGTTTGTTTAAAATGCCTTACCGGTTTTCTAATGAAAAATATGCGGATATGCACTTCATTTAGGGGGGCATTTTGAAAATATCATTAATTAAAAGAAGCCGCGTGGCGCAGTTGGGTAAGCGCCAGGCTTGCATAAAGCAAGTCCTTAGTTCGCATCCCGTGGGGGTCGGAATTTTTCCGTAACCTTGGCGATTGGAATCGGGCTCGGTGAGACCATTCACAGTTGGGCACCAAATTAACTGTGCTCTACTCAGAACCACAGACCTAAGAGATAGAGTAACAAGGTCAACACATCACCAAGACACACACCTCACACAATGGTTGCTGCGCAAGCACCAAAGGCGCGCTCCAACTCTGTATCCCGAATCCGGGGCAAGTTGAACATTGTACCGCCAGATGCCAGCGCATTAAGCACCAGCCTCTACACCGCAACATTAATTAAAAAATTAAGTTTTTGTTTAATTTATGAACTGAAATCTGATTGTGGTTTATAATTTCAAAAGTCTGTAACTTCAGAACGAATAAAGATCAACCTACCACTTTTGTGTTTTTTAGTCTTAGAATTAAGTCTGTTTTATGCTCCCAAAATTTGAACATAATGATACGAAACACCCATATAACATTTGACAAATTGACACTATATTTTCAAGCAGAGTCTATTATTTGTTTTTCATGGGTCTAGCACTTATCGCCGAATGAACAAAAAGCCGAATCTTATTTTAATTCCCAAAACGCTGAATTCATTACCCTGGACAAAACGCCAAAATTGCCCAAAAAGCCGAATTCTGTCGGTGGATATATCGCCGAAAATGGATAAATCGCCAAACCGTGTAAAATGACGGCACATGGATCGAAAAGTTGGCGTCGCTCGATGTTGTTCAAAACGCCGAATTCTCTCGGTGGACAATCGCCAAAAATGAACAAATCGCCGAATTTGTTATCGTGGACAAAACGCCGAATTCTGTCAGTGGACATATCGCCGAACCGTGTCAAATGACGCCACATGGATTGTAAAGTTGGCGTCGCTTGACTTTGTTCAAAACCCAAATTAGTTACCGTGGACAAAAGGCCGAGTTAGTTGGCATGGACAAAACGCCTAAAAAACCCAAATCACCGTTGTTGAAAATATGGTTATTATACTCATATGCAATAAATATAGCACTATTTATCGCTACATACGTATATTTTAAGGAGATTCATACCTTAAGATACCACAAAAATGCTGCTTGGTAACAAATACTGCAGAAATCGTATAAGTCTTGTAATTAAAAGTTGCCTGTCAGGGTGTTTTAAACAACTGATATAGTAATATAATTCAAAATAAATGGCAGTAGAAGTCCAGAGAACCTCTTTCGGAGGTAGATGTATCTAAAGTGGTCACACTGCTCGAAGAAGGCTATACTTAGGGAGAAGTTGCTGCAAGGCTTTTAGTTGCGCAGTCAGTGATTTGCAGAGTGCCTCGGCGGTTTCGAATGACAAGAGAATTATACCAGGAGACCTGGCCAAGGTCTTAAAAAGAAAACCACCAGGCGTGAAGACAGGTATTTGGTCGTAACAGCGAGAAGTGAAAGGTTCATCACTGCTCGATCGCTGAGGAACGATCTCCAACGATCCACAGGAACAGTCATCAGCTGCGATACCGTATTGAGCAGACTACATGATACTGGTATGAAGGCAAGACGTCCTGCAACCGATCTAATTTTGACCCCCCTTCACAGGAGGCTATGTTTAGCATTTGCTTATGATAATTTGAACTGGGAGATGAAGAATGGGCAGCAGTATTGTTCACCGATGAGTCTAGATTTTCTCTAACCACCAATGATAGACGTGATAGAGTGTGGCAAAGCGCCCGAGAGCGTTTTGCTCAATGTGCGATCTGGATGGTTGGCAGATATGAAGGTGGCTCCACTATGGTATGTGGTGGAATAAGTATGCAAGACCGCACAGCCTTGGTTATAGTAAATGGCGGGGCCTTAAATGCGGCTAGGTACAGGGACGAAATCATCATTCCACACGTGGAACCATTTACTGAACAATTTGGTCATGGGTTTGTTTTTATGCATGACAACGCTCGTCCCATGTTGCACATATTGTGAATCAGCAGCTTATTGACAACAATCTTGAGACTATGGTGTGGCCTGCACGAAGTCCAGACCTCAACCCAATAAGAGCATATTTGGGAGTTTGGGACATACCAGGTAGAAGGGTTAAGTTGCTACCACATCCACGAAGAACGTTGCAAGAGCTGACACAAGCGCTGCTGCAAGAATGTGCTCAGATACCTCAAGAACAATTATGGGACCGTATTCGAAGCATGCCTTCTCGCATAGAATACCCGCTAGTAGAAGATTTAGAACGCTTTGATTTAGTTTTTGATTACTAAGTCGTTTTACCACTTTTTGCAATATTTATATTTTAGTAATGTTTACTGATTTTAAAGTAAAATTTCCAAAGTCATGTTATTAAATGTTTATTAATAGTCCGATCTTTATTGCGTATGAGTTTCATAACAACATTTTCAACGATAAAAAGAAATATTGCACTTTTATTTCTGATCCCTTAATTTTACAGTGAAGTGTATTAATTGTTTAAAATCTCCACTAATAGTTTAAAACACATTTGTTTTTGCCAGGTTCAATATATTCCAAAATTAAAATAAATTATTATTAATGGCCGATTAACACACGAGTTAGTTACAATATTTTTCCGTTGATCGTATATTATTAATTTGAAGAAAATCTAATTTTATTCCATGAAAAGAATTTGACACTTAAAGTTTTGACATTATTGGTATCTTTGATTACCTATACCAAATCGTCCATTAATAAAAAATCGTTCATTAATACGGGTTATTAATAAATGATTTTTAAAAATCGTTCATTAATAAAAAATCATTCATTAATAAGGGTAATTAATAGATGATTTTCTATACATTAATGAAACCCATAAATAAACGATCAACGGTAAAAATTATTATTTATAGTTCGATCATTTAATTACACAGTTAGGTGTTAGGAATTTCCTCAAGACAAAACACTTATATGGGCAAATTGATGTGTAACGAAACGCATAAATTGAAATTATTTCGAATGTTTTAAATGTCAGATTCAAGATCAGTATGGAAATGATTAAATTAAACGTTTAATTAGTTTTCATATTTAATTTTTTTACAGTTTATGTTCATCTTTTAAGTCAAAGTGTACTCTCACATTGAAAAACTTAAGATTAATTCAGTGTTTTGCAGCACAATTCATGTCTGTTACTCAATCCTGTCTGAACTAGAACGTTAGGAGATAAATTAAACAATTTATTTGGAATGTCAATTGAATAGACCCTAAATTACAAATAGTAATCATTACATTTGTATTTTTTAATATTTCTAAGCAGTACTCGACTGGATACTATAAATATGTAAGATTAGCTCTGAACATACTGTTTAAATACCATAATAAACTAGGATAATAGTAAACATTTCATAAAATGTTTTATATTTCAAATTCTAGTGCATTTTTAATCGTTTTAGATGTTGCAGTATTTTTTCTCAAATTATAAAATAGCTCTGAAGCTCGTTTTAGATGTTGCAGTATTTTTTCTCAAATTATAAAATAGCTCTGAAGCTCGTTTTAGATGTTGCAGTATTTTTTCTCAAATTATAAAATAGCTCTGAAGCTCGTTTTAGATGTTGCAGTATTTTTTCTCAAATTATAAAATAGCTCTAAAGCTATCATATTTATTAAGACAGATAATACAGTATTTTAAGTTATAAACTGAAAATTCTGTTGTAAGTAACATTTTACTTGCAACAAAGTCACCACATGCATTTTGCCTGACATCCCGTAAGCTGCATATTTTCTTTTTTCTTCTTTATTTAAGAAATGCAACTCCAAACTTAGTTGTTTGTTAAGTTTTATGTCACGTAAATTATCTTTTATGTCATGTAGATGCTAATATTGTCCACTGTAGTGATGCTATAATGGGGATAAAAACGATGACAATGTTCCTAGAAAGCAATAAAAACATTCAGATTGCATCCTCAAGGATTAAAAATGATATGCAAAACTATTTATTGAAAACTAGAAACAGACATTCAAACTAAGTTTTTTAAATAAGTAATTACGTATACTCTACTTTTGTATTATGATTTTGAATACTTCGTGTATATGTGATTACTTCAATCACAAATTTCTTTTCGTAATGCAGTGAAGTTTTTTTTAAAACGTACTGCTCTTGCAATGTACACATTTTTATGGTCTTGACCATAGTGTCGTACTATATAAAATGTTACATTACGAATGGTAAAAGAGGAATTCGATGAAGTAAATAAGTTATATGAATTGATTAAAATGTATGCAGTAACAGTGTAACACAGTATGTAAACTGCAAATTACTAACTATACTTATTATACTTCTTACTAACTTGTATTTAAAACCAATTTTAAACATCATCTGCTGGACCGCTGGTATGAATTCCTTTGACAAAACTATTTTTAAATTTACATTCATTTTAGCGGCACCAGTGAGTCATTAACCTTATATTTGATTTATTGTACTAAATCTACTAGTGGTACGAAAATTTTAGATTTCCATTGCTACTATTGTCATATAAGAAGATACTGAAAGATTTATAATTAAAGCTTGATAATCACGATAACACTGTTGATAACATACTGCCCCATGATTTGACAAAATACAAATTCAATCGTATTTCATTTACTAATTGTAATCTTAAAAGCTTTATTTCCTTTACGAATATATTGCAAATACCTTTTCATATAAACTATAACAATAAAATTCCATAGGTTTTGCTGTCGTTTTGTGTCCGTAAACTTATGTTACGCATTTTCTATTACAAAACGTTTAAACAATACATACGTCATCAGTTTCTGTAAGATCTACGTTTCCATTCCTGTCGTCATCTAGTTGGTTATGCAAAGCTTTTATTGCTTCCAAGCCCAACCTATCCTGTGGGTCCATATTAAAGCACGATATGTCATCGCTGCTACAAGTTTCGTATAAATCTGTAACGAGATATTGAGCATTAAATCTTGCAGCAGAAATCAAACTACAACCTTACTTTCGTTTTTAACAACTTGCGAGATAGACTCACTAAGTACAGAATAAGTACTTTTCAGGTTTTCTTTTTTATTTGCATTGGTGTAGCCCTCAGGACGAGAATTTTCGGAGTGGTCCGGTTCAAGAGCGTTTCCATTGCACCAGTAGAAAGCACAAACTAACCACACTGCAATTTTTCGAAAATACATACTAAAGCACAGCCGCTATTTTTGGCTCGACTTCACGTTGTCTTTATAAGTTCGCACAATTACTCGACGCACATTTACTATCATAATAATTTCTTATTTATTTTTGCTTTTGACATTTCACAGCCATACAGTTGGTTCCAAGGTTGTCGTCGTGTTCTTGCAGTAATCGCTTGCACTAGTTGAACTTGAAATTCAAAGCTGGCTGTGGTTAACTGCCTAGGAACATTTCACTTCTGTACACACTTAGATTGGTATTGCAGGTAATTGAACGCCGCGGTTTCATTTAGTTTTAAAATATATTTCAATTTATATTATTAATGCCGAAATGATTTCTTTTTTAAAAAGAATGTAACTCTTTTAAAGTATTTTAAGAGTGCACATCTGTGGAATTTTTCGTACTGCACAACCGGATTTCCAAAAGATACATTAAAAAACAAATTCAATAGCTCTCACCACAAATAATAATGTTATTTTATTTTTTTAAAGACGTGGACAATTTCTTGGAACATTATGTAATTAAACATACGTATTTAGGAAATTTGCATTTGTGTCCGGATATACCTAAACATGACATCAACCTTTATTTTTAAAAGATGTTCTTACTTATTGTTAAATATTTCTATGCATTTCCAAACCATATTAATATTTTTTTCTATACCACATGTTAAAGTGTGCTTTTATCAACTCAAAACAAAAGGTCAAGTTTTACTTTAACAGCAAGGGTAGATAAAGTAGCACTTTAACATCAAGGATAGATAAAGTAATTGAATTTTCTAACATTTGTTTAAATTAAATATGACAGCTTCGCATTATCGTAGCAACCCAGTTTATCTACTGACATTTCGAAATGTCATGGACTGTCTTTATTTTCTTTTGAAATTGTTAAAGTTCTTGCTATAGAAAAAAATATTGTATTATACACGACGATAAAGTTATTTCTATCCACTCTTGAATCATTAACGTCTCGACTTCGTCTCGACGTTAAACGATTCACTCATGGATAAAATTTAACTTTATCGTCTTGTATAATAAATTACTATTAAATGGCATTTTTCATTATCTGTTAAATTGTCGAACTTATCTTTAATAGCTGTTTTTTAATTATAAAATGTTTCTTCCAATTCATTCATACATTCCTAATCTTTAGCATCTTTTATTATTGTGTTGAAAATTGTTTAATTAACTGACTAATAATTTTTATGGCTTATACAATTGTGTTAAAAATAAAATTCAACTTACAGTATGTATAGGGTGTCCATTTAGTGCGCCGGTCTCCGATTACGCCTTTACTTTTTTCGATAAAAAGTTTAATTAAGGTAATCTTAATGGGGTTAAAAGAGTTACATTCTAAAAGAGTGGCTCCTTTTCCATTCGCCGGAAGTCTTTTGACCGGAATGCATTTCGCCGGATATCAAAACATCGAGGACACTATGCTAATCGTGGGGACAACACCGGTCGTGGTAGTGAAAAAAATATCAAAGACTGCAACTAACCTAAACAGGCTAGAACAAGACACAATACTTTGCCGAATTTCGTTATATGACACCCACCCTACAATCCGGCGAAACGGAATCAGGCGAATAGCTTTCCGGTAAAATTATAATCCTGCGAAACGAATTCCGGCGAGTCGAAATCCGGCGAATCGAAAGGCCACGAAAAAAGTATAATTTTCTTAAATGAAACACCCTGTATTCGTTTATGTTTATGTAAGCCCATATAGGACCTGCGTTAAACCCTAGTTTTCCTTGCTTTCAGTGTTTCCAACTTCTGAACGTTTTTAGTATTTTTTTGTCAATATCAAGTAAGTATGACTTAGAACATCACAGTTTCTCCATTTTTAAATATTTCTTTCTTGAAAATTTAGGGGGTTGTCATAAAGAGTATAAAAATACTAAACGTTCATAAAAGCGGAATATTTTAATACCGGGCGTTCAAAATGCTTGTTTAAATTTCAACATTTTCAATCTTTATTTTCTCAATTTTTTTAAATGGAACACCCTATATCTTATTACAGGCATAAATAAAGTCTTAATTTTCGTTTATTTTTAACCCAACATATAAACCGTTCAATAGTTATTTGCCAGATAGGAGGCCATGTTAGGGTGATGAATTTCACCCTGTAAATATGCTGTCAGTCATTAAGAAAAGTTAGGTTATGCCCATTTTATACAAAATGATAATTTTATGTTAATGTACAAAACGTGGTTGCCAGATTTGGTTTTGGATTTTGTGCCACTTTTATTATTAGTTAAGATAAATTTCATGAAAGACAACTTGCTGATTCTGAATACGTTTCATACTTTGTTGAGTAGGCATAATGGTATAATGACGTCGTTTTACTTCGACACGAAGTATTGAAATTCCCTCATATCGAAAACCACTCTGAGTCAAATATCTCTAAAATTCGAGCCAACCGACTAATGAACTCACTATATCAAATCTCCGTCTCGGCGGTGCGGATCTTTTGGTGAAGATCCCAGCCCACTGGATCAATCCCCCGTATTGGGGAGTGCCTAAACGTGTTGTGCGGGGGATGTATGTTCGTATGTGTACACGATTCCGGTCGCCAGGAACCTTCCTGAAGTCTTGGATCGTTTTCATACGATAGGTCCTCCGAAAATGAAGGCAACATCAACTTTTGAGCTATGGTCGTCGGCAAAAAATTTTTTTTTGTTTTTTTTTTTTTTTTGATAAATACCTAACTGGTTCATAGCATTTAATTGTATTAGCGAAACGGAGTGATGCTGAGTATCGAAGTATTCTTGGAAAGCACGGAAGGGCGCTTTTCTTGGGTGGGGGGTACCGTATATTTTTTTATTGTAATTATAAATTGTATACAAAAATATTTAAATATTACAATTTATGTATTTTTTCAGTATAAATAAATAAAGCTTTTACAAGCCACTTTAGGCCCATTGCATAACAATCTATCTCCATTGTCCCTTATTCATGATTTTATTTCTCCAGTCTTCTATTCCTTTCCTTTCTGTCTTCCATTACTGCCTCCTTCCGCCTATTCCTTGGTCGCCCTCTTCTTCTAGTTTCTTTCTTCCAATACTATCTTAGTAGCTCTTCCATCTGGCATTCTCCATATATGCCCAAACCATCTTAACCTTTGAGCTTTAATGAAGTCTACTATATTTGGCTCCTCATACTTCTCTTGTACCTCTTCGTTTGTAAGTCTTCTCCAACCATCCTCCGTCCGAGTCCCTCCAAATATTTTTCGCAGCATTTTTCTCTCCCACCTACTTATCATGTCTTGATCTGCCACATTCATCGTCCATGTTTCACATGCGCATCCTTTAATAGTCTAGGCAAAGTAAAGTGCTCATTTTTCAAGTGATAATTCCAAATCTGTCGTTGCAAAATTTTTATAGTAAGTATCATTTTTAGGTCGTGGGCCAAAAGGTTTAATTTCAAAATTATCCTGCCCAATAATACTTCTTATAGTTCTTTCGGACACCTAACACAGTACAAAGCCCAAAATTAAAGCAACAGTTAAGTTTTATGCATAAATACTTGCATCCCAAATATCAGTAAGCCGGGCAAGGATTTCAGTTTCAGTAAGATCTGGCCTGTCGGTTTTATAATGCCTGTAGGCCTTTGTAATTTTCAGTTTTGTGTCACCTTTAATTACTTTTGGCATATTGCTCTAGTATTACAATTTGACAGATAGGTATCCATAACGCTGATGTCCATACATATTATGCCTAGTGGCAAACAAAGTATGAAAGCACTGGCAACATTGCACGTTTAACCTCAAAATATCAAATTAGACACTTTCGTGAGCCTCCTGTACATAACAGCTGATTCTGACAAAGTGTCAGAAAGAGATTATGGGGAGTTTTAATTTTATTAAACATAAAAACAAAATTCCATGTCTACCTACTTGGCAAATAACTATTGAACGGCTTATATATCTTATTACAAAGAGTGTTTGGGAAAAAGCTTTATTAAAAAATCACGAGAAATGTGTACTTACTATTTAGTGCATGGTTTATAATAATACTGGTAAAAACCTATTTGACGGTTAATCGGTGTTCACTTAACCACAGTTTTTTCATAAATCCAAAACTGGTTAAACGTTTAACCGAAAGCCTGATTTTAAACCGGTTTGTAAACCTGTTAGGGAACCGATTTAAAGACCTGTTTAGAAACCGGTTTAAAATCGATTTAAAACCGGTTTACCGAACGTAAGTTGGTTGTACTATAAAATGTGGAAACTACACAATCGCATTTTTATTATTAAAAACAGACTTTTAAATCAAGTTCAATTGATTTTGCAACCGGTTTATAAATCGATTTCAAACCGGTTTATAAACAGGTTTTCAATCCGGTCTTCAACAGGTTTACAAACCAGTTTGTGAACCGGTTTATAACAATTCATATTTTTATATGGGTATTTCGCCACTCTGCAAATTAAAATATTAAATAACAAAAATATTAACAACGAACGTTTCGAGGGACAATCTGCCCTCGTTATCAAGGAATAACAATTAAAACTAACAAGAACTTATCTTTTTTTTCACTGGAAGGAAAAACGACCAACCTCCAATGAATTTTCTGACATTGACGTTTGTTGATATCTGTACCTACTTGTTTATAACAATGTTTTCGATTAACCAGTTAACCGGTTGTTGATGTATGAAAAAACACGGTTACTAACCGAAATCCGGTTAATCGTCACATTGGTTTTTTTACCAGCACTGTTATAAACCATGCACCAAATAGTACACATTTCTCATGGTTTCTTATTAAAAACTTCATTTTTCAAACATTATTTGGAATAAAGTACCTAGGTATAACATGTTGGGGTCAAAATAAAGGGAATTTAAGGCTCTATTTATGTCTGTAATAAAATATAGGGTGTTCCATTAAAACAAATTCAGAAACTAAAGATTGAAAATAAACATTCAAAAGTATTTTGAAAGCCCTGAATGAAAAGGTTTCTTTTTTTTGAAAATTTAGTATATTTGTATCCCAGATGAAAATCTCTTCATTTTTCATATTCAAAAGTGGTAGAAATGTAATGTTTTCGGTGAAAGCTTGATATTGATAAAAAAATACTAAAAACGCTTATAATTTGAAAACATCGAAAACAATTTAAAAGAAAAACTAGGGGTGAAAGCAGGACTCACCAGGGCTTCAATAACCATAAAGAAACACAGGCTGTATCATTTAAAACAATTGTATTTTTGTAAGCCAAACTTTATTGAAACACTCTGTACTATATGTTCTTCTTATTCTCTGCAGGCTTTAGAAATATTTCAGTTGCATTTATTACGAGACGTCTTAATCAAGGTTATGATCACATAGCATCTTTGATGAACTTTCTTTTTGCTCATATTATATACAGGGTGTTTGTCAATCGGTGCCCAGCCAATAACTTTGTTAATAATACAGATACACAAAAAATTTAAAAATACATAGTTTTCAATTGTTTTAATAGGTTTGGTGCTATAGTTTGATCATAAAGAGAGTTTAGAGCCAAGTAGAACTTGTTTAGCATTTCTTATTCAGTTGTTAGTGATTTTTTGTAAGTCATGGCCTGTTTTAGGTAAATATATTCTTTAATTTTCAAAAATATAAGTTTCTAAATTTTAGTTTAAGCGTACTATATAAAGCATTTTTGGGGCTAATTTCAAATATACGAGGTGTTCCATTTAAAAAATCAAAAACCAAAATTGTAATCACTACGTAAAATAGAAGGCCATTGTTTAAATTGGTAGGTTGTTTACTGGAATTTAAAATTAAAAAAGTTTTTTTTGAATATCTCTAATACCAACGAAGTTATGGGTTGTCTAGCGATCTATAAACACTCTGTATACATTATACAAGATAAGTATCTTTATAAGCTATGTCAAGACTGATAACTAAATTATGTATGTAACTCACACGCAAGCAGACTTTCAGACTCGCCTTATTTATGTGCATGCTTGTTGCGCTCGATTGTCCATAAACTGCGGCTCGTCCAAAAGTGTCCTTAATTTCGTACTTGTAACGTACTTAAATAGCTATTTTTCAATCAGCAATTTAGGAAAACATTTAATTATATATTGAATACGGCCTTTTTTTAACTATTGTTTTTAAGTTTTTTAAACCCCCTGCACTTAGCAATTTTACACAGAAATCGAGTGGCTTTTCAAAATCAATTTTCTAAAAATCCTTTTAAAAGAATTAAAATTATTTTACTCTTGGTTTACGCCTTGCGTATTGCTGTTTCACCAATGCCCAATACTTTTTGATTCTTCTCGCGGCTGGAACATTAGAAGAATTTCTATTCGCATAACCACCTTCAGTCTTGAAAGTTTCCTTAACTGCTCTAGTATAATGACTTGTGGATGTTGTGATCTGGCCATAATATTATATCTTGTTTTATATATTTTTTTACAAATGGAGTCAATCTAATTTTAATACCGTTTAGTACCGGTAGAGACAAATGATGTGAATATCTTCCATCACTGCTCAGAGCTTGCCACACTAAATACTTTTTTGTAAATTTTTCCTAGAGCTTAACTTGCATTTGTTGTTTACACTGTTTACAGGATGTTTTATTTGAATAGTGATGGGACTTTAATCCGGGTACTGGCGTATCTGAACTGGATTATTCACAAAATAAGGCTTGTCATCCATTATTAGAATTGTTCCACATTTTAAGAACTCGAGCTTTCTTATCAAAAACTTTGCTCCACTTTCAACTTTCAGAACTTACTTCTCGGTATATTTTGGCGCAGATAGTGTTCTTTAGAAATATATGACATTAATATAATATTATTATCATCTTCTTTAAGGATTAGTCTTCACGGCCTGTTCCAACTTCATTCGCCATTTGTGTTTCCTATTGTTTCACATCTCGTTGCCCTTTTGGCTTATATATCATATAATATAAGATCTGTTTAGGCATTCTATTATTGCCCATTTCTTGCAGATGGTCGTCACATCTTTGTAGATGCTGTTGTATTTGTTCGCATACTGCAGTCACTTGTAGATCTTTATATATTTTGTCATTGTGGATTCTATCAGTTCTAGTTTAACCTTCCACACATCAAGACTGGCAAAGACATTATTTTGTAAAACTTTAGTTGAGCGTCTCTTCTGGCTTTATTTTTAATTGATCTTTTTTAGTTCCGCACATTATTTTAAATATATTTATCTTCATCGTTGTTTTTATAAACTAATTACCTACCAAATAAATTTCACTATCGTTAAGAACTTCATTATCGCACTCTTTTTACATAAAAAAATACATTAAACCAGAATTTATTGATGAAGATAAAATATTGAACAATACACGTTTGCTTATGGCAACGAGACTCGTTTGATTGCCTGAGAACTTGGCTCACTGTCTCGTTCTGGCAATCAAACTCATTTCGTTAAGATGCCCACAATCAAAGTAGTACCTATCGTTAATATCTATTAACTTATTCGTTACATCATTATGGCATTGATATGTAATGTCTAATGTCGCATTCCAAATACTTGAAGGGGGAGATGTCTAAAGGACACTAATTTATTAGCATTTTTGATCTCACAAGCTCCTTTCCTAGAAATGTCACAACTTTAGTTTTGTCAGTTGAAATTTTGCAATGTATTTTTCTGAAACTAGGGTTTGCATATACAGGGTGTCTCAAAATTGACGTCCGTGCTTTTCGGATTTGATTTAGGGGGCTAAAACAAATCGAAAATTAAGGGTGGAAAATTTTTTCATTGTCTCTCGTTATAGAGTTATTGATAAAAAACAAAAATTTAACATTTCAACTTTAAACTTTATTTAAAACAAATAATATTAGAAAACAAGATATTTTCCACATCTGTTTTCACAAAATGTGTTCAAATAGATCGCCTCCTACTTCAAGGCAAACATTTGCACGATTTATCATGGAAACACGAACGCTCTGTAGCATATTATCGTCTGTTGACACCACAGAAGCGTGAATACGGGCTACCACATCTTCAGGATTCAAAACTGCTTCGCGGTAAACTTGTTCTTTCAAATAGCCCCAGAAACAGTAATCCAGCGGATTCAGATCCGGTGATCTAGGAGGCCATGGTATGGGTCCACATCTTCTAATCCACCTCTCAGGATATTTCTCACTTGTATTCCATAATGTGCCGGTGCACGATAATGTTGGAACCAACAATTTAATCTAGCTGCTAATGGAACTTCATCGAGCAATGGCAGTGGTAAATTTTCGTTTAAAAATTGAAGATACATGGCTGAATTAAGTCAGTTAGGTAGAATGTGCGGACCAATTACATTATTATTTTATAACCCAGCCCAAATGTTAATTGACCATCATCTTTGATAAGATCTTTGGCGTACTAAGTGAGGATTTTCATCCCTCCATTCATGCAGGTTATGAGTCATGAGTAGGTATTTATAATACCATCACTCCACAGAATCTTTTCAATGAAATGTGGATCATTGTTTACGCTATCCGACAACCATCTACTAAAATTGACTCAAAGCTCTCTATCCCCGTCATGCAAAACTTGAACTTTTTGAGGCCTAAATGGATGCAGACCAATTCTCCTTAATAATCTGTGAATTGTATCTTTTTGGACATGAGTTTGGGACGATACAATTCGAAGGCTTGTACTTGGTTCCGCCTCAACAAATTCAAGAATTTGCTCTTCTTGATCGACGCTTAGTGTAGGTTGACGTCCTGCCTGATTTTTTTCTAGGATTTAAATTACCTGTTTCCAGTAATCTTTTGCATCAGGGTGCTGATGATTTGGAAACCTCTCCGCATATACCCTAGCTGTAGCAGTGGCATTGTCATTACATGCACCTAATACTTTCAACATATCGACGTAATCTCAATTACAGTAGTATCGTTCCATTTTAAACACACACAACCGAAGGAAATGATACTTGTCAATATGACAGAACAATTCATAAATTTTTAACATCGCCATAGCCACCTAATTTAATTATGTTACACAACTAAATGGAGCAAACATGCGATAAAACTTATTATTTACATTTTTATCAATAACTCGATAACGAGGGACAATCTGAAAATTTTCCACTCTTAATTTTCGATTTGTTTTAGCCCTTTGAATCAAATCTCGAAGGCACGGGTGTCAATTTTGAGACACCCTGTATACTGTCTTCAGTAATTCGTCCTCATTATTTGCCTGAATTACATGGTCGTCGATGTAGAGTAACGTATTAATGGACTCGTTTCCGTTAATGTATATATCTGGTGGGGCTATTTTCTACACTCCATTATCAGGGTGTCAATATATAAATTAAATAGCATTGGTGACATCTCACATCCTTGCCTCACCCCTTGATTGATATTAATTAGATTTGCTTTTGTGATAACACAAGCATCACATATTATATTTGTGGTTTTGTAGAGGTTCTTATGGCGGTTATTAAGTGCGAAAAAATGCCTTTTGTAAAATCAAAAAAGGCAATATGGGTTCTTATATTATATTTTAGGCAGTTTTATATTAGTACGTGGAGTGTTAAAACTCCATCTATGAACGATCTACCTTTTCTAAATTAATTTTGTTCTTCTGCCAATAATAATATTTCATCTATTGGCTGTAATCTAGTTGTGTACATATCCAACTGTTAGAAGGCTAATGCCCCTATAGTTTTGGCAGTTAACCCTTTTTCTTTCTTATACAAAGACTTTATTTTGGCCGTCCTCCATTCATCTGGTATTTGGAGTTTGTTCCAGCACAGGTTTAGCAGATGCTAAATTTGAGTACTAATCGATCCTTTATATTTAATAAGTTCCATATTAATTTCATCGATTCCTAATGCCTTTTCTTTTTTAATGCCGAGTCCAGCTATTAATTTGTGATTAGATCAATATCATTTGGATCGTAGTCAATTTCTTTGGTGTTATTTGTATTTACTGCTACTGGGTTGTACCATAACCCTTTATAATGTTCTTCCCATTTCCCTGTCGATGACGTGTAGTCTTGTAGTATCTTTCTTGTTTTACTTAGGCGCTTTATTACTTTAAATGCTCTTGCCTGTCTACCGTGTTTATATAATAAATTTTGTTAATACAATATCACTTAGTAAAATGTTATTTTCTTGATGCTATAGTCCTTGAAGGGCCTTGACTTCTCTCGTAGGTTATTAAACTTAATTTTGTACAACTGGTATTATTATTATCGCAAAATTTTTGATTGCCAAGCATTATAAAATAATCCAATTTTGGCATTTATTGGTCAAAATGTAAAGACAGATTTTTTTAATCCTGTCATGGAATTAAAAGTTTATTGAATTTAATAGATCAGCATGGCCCATTGTTTTCTTGTAGTTGTAAGTCTATGGCTGGTGGAGGTGCAGAGTGCAAAATACGGAATAGTATTTTACTCTTTATTTAATATTTATTTTCCTAAATTTCATGATTCGCTTATCTACCTATGAAATTGAATGTTATTTTACTTTTGCGTGGCATGGGTGATTAAAAGAACCACTTTATCATTCACATTTGCAACTGTTTATTAACTAGTACAACAGTTAAGTACATTATATAAGACCGGACACATTACATTAAACTGCGGCATGCAGGCGGTCATGGTTGGAGAGAGCGAGTGAGACGGGTCTTTTTTGCTTTTGCACTGCATAGTGTAGCATTCCTCGAGTGGTGGTGATACAACTAATTATAACTTAATCATGTTTATTATTGTCTTAACTTTAATTTGAATTAAATATTTGCTGGGTATAAGTAGTTACATACGCTTGAAATTTTTATTTACTCCGTGGTTTTTACTTTTAATTTAAAATCTACTTTACTATTCGGTTTATCGGAAATCCAACATTTGGTTTTGATTCTCAAAAAGTGAAAGCTTAAAATTTTAAATGATAATATCTACTGCCTGATATAAAATATAAAACTGTAATCAATTAAGCCAAGTAGTTATACACTCCTCTCTACTTGAGCGTGTCATGGCCATGGTTAATGGCTGTTGGATATAATTACTCAACAGCTTTAATTTGTTCTTATTGAAAAACCATAAACATAAACAGAAATATGTCAATTATAAATAAATATCGTTTATTTTAGTATTTGTATAAAAATAGTTACAAGTATTTTATTATTTCTAGCTGATACAATCAATGCAAGTTTGCATTGAGTTATAAAAGGTTCAACTAATTTGCTGCAGTGGATTACCCAGAGTTGACCTTAACACAATTACTCTTAATAGTCTCTTTAATAAAAGTGTTGACAAATAAGGAAACGGCTTCAAACCAGTTTATTTATAGAAGTGTATATTCAAAATATAAAAATAGCAATACAAATTTTGAATAGATCAATGTTTTGAATGGCTGAGCCCAAATGGTTTTACACTCTGTATTTTACGTAACAAAATCTGCAACAAAAATTATTTATTTTACATTATCATTATAGCCACATTAATTCATTTAAAACTTACTAAATTGTCATGATCTATTTGTCTTTGTTGTTTTTTTCTGTTTACAGCTGAACTCGAAGGTTTTGCAATATGAGGAGTTGGAGTAAATTGGCTGGCTCTATGACTGTGCGACAATATTTTCTCCATAAGTATTGCGTTCTTGCGTTCGATGTCTCTGATTTTATCCTCTGAAAACGTTTTATTTTGTGTCTTTGCTTTGGAACTGCCAACAGATTTTTCCAAAGCATCTAAAATTAATGTCATGTCAGGATCTTCCTCCGAATCCTCAGATTTTTCTGCTTGCTCATTATCTTCTGAAGTAGTTATTAATAAAGATTCCGTTGAAGACCCACTGTCGCTTAGCAGTTCATGCACTCTCTTTTCCAAATCGCTATAGTTCTCTTCGCTTTTGTCACTTTTAGTTGCGCTTGCATTGTTTTCTATAGATACTGCAGTTTGCTTTTTAGAACTTTTCGTTAATTGTGACATTATTGAAGCTTTTAGTAAAAACGCGTACACTTGTGGTAATTAAGAAAAAAATAGGCAAATGATTTTTTTGAGTTTGTAGCTGTATAAATGACACATCAATATGTTATTTATTTACATGTAACTATAGCAACTGTTGTCTTATATTCAGCTAATTTAAATTATTGATTCACTAGAATATTCTGGATATCTGATATTATCAACAAGATAAAATTCATAAATATTATTATTGCATTATAATTTCTGTATAAATATCTTAACAATTAAAGCTTGTACATAGGTACTGCATTATTATGAGACTGGAAATTAAAATAAAGTATAATTACATTATTTGATGTTTGTTTATTATTGACAAGATTTGGGCATGCAGAGTAACAGGTACCTTAGGCACCGCTGTTGTGGTCATACTTAGAATTTTGCCCAGACTAAAAAGTTTCAACCCTAGTGTTTGATTCACACAGATGCGTGCATCAAAACCTTTTTGATTATAATTAATCACGTAATTCAAGTCATAACTGTTTTATCTCATTCAAAGGTCGTGGTAAAGTCAAGTTTGCATCTTGCCGTATTTGTTTGCCTCTGTTAATGTTGGAAAGGAATTTGTAAGCTTCCCTTAATGGCTTTTAAGCGGATGGATACATTTTCTAATAGAACTTAAGCCGACTTAGCATATTTGGGAATCATGGGTTTATGGATTTCTTTCAATTGCCTCATTGAGAGAGCTTAGTATTAAGATTTTTAGAATAAGTATTTATTCCTACGTGCGACGCTCCGATTGGCTACGCAGGATCGCCTCAGCCAATAGTGTTTGAGCTTGCCCCTCCTTGAATTGGCGAGTTCGCCTCGTTGTAAATTCAGAGTTAGTTAGATTCAGAGCCTCGAGTAAGCAAGGTCAGCTATGCTTTGTGCTGGGTTGCGGTCGTTCTAACTCCCTGGTAAAGACGTTTCCAGGTTGTTTTGTGTTACGGTTACGCGCAATTCGCTATTTTCGCGTGGCCAATCCAAGCGTGTCACAACAGTTGAAGCTTTTGTAAAAAACCATCGGTCCATCAGTGACGTTTGTAATCGTTGTTACTCAATATACTCGTGTTTGTTAAGTCTTGTTTCACTCCAACAACTAACTGAACCCAAGTTAGGGTTATTAAGTGGCAGTTCCCGGCAATCCCATTGAACCGGAACTCGCAGTGGATTAATTGGGGGCCCCATTCGTGGAAGCCTCTTATCAAGTTAATCGTACAAAAAACATTGGTCCTTCGAGCCGGATGTGGAAGAAGCTAAAAAACGCGAGTGTACAAGTTTCCAGTAGCTGGTGGATGCAATTGCTCCAACATCGTTTCGTCGGAGAGCGTCAAGAAGCTTCGCCAACACCAGGAAATTCAACCATCGAGAGCCTACACCGAGTCCAGGTCCCACGTCAAGCGGCAGCGATCGGCGGTGGGTTGGTTTTCTGTTCGTCAAGAAGTTACTACGTTCTCAAATCAAAAGTAAGTCCTTTTCCATTACACCTTCGTTTAGTGTTGTTTTTTACTTGTGTCAGTCATGGTGGAAACTCGTTCGACATCAGCGGTCATGTCGGAAACTCACGCTTTAACCACTCGTTGCAAATTCATAAAAGCCCAAGTAGATCGTTTTGAAACTCTATTTCATAGAATTTCTTCGTCCAGCCCCGTGAAGGCTCACGAGGTCGGCAACTTGTCAAAAGAGTTTAGTTGTTTCCAAAATTTGTTGGATGAGTATAAGAAGTCAATGGAGGGCCTAATGGAGGCCGACGCTGAACACTTTGACGAACTTTTCAATGAATTCGACTCTTTTATGACTCATTTTAACGAGATTAGTAGCACAGTCGAGGAATTCTTATCAAAAAATAAGATCAGTCCGGGTATAAAACCGAATGTAGGTCAAAATTCTTTGCAAAGTGGCCCTTCAGGAGAGCTCGCTGGATTAAGATTACCACCCTTAGATTTGCCTTCCTTTTCGGGGAAATTCGAGAATTGGGTTCAATTTCATGACTCCTTTACGTCGCTTATTCATAACAACGCTAATTTGACCAACGTTCAGAAATTTTACTATTTGATTTCTTCCCTTAAGGGAGAAGCTGCTAGTTCAATCTCGTCGTTAAAAGTTACCAACGATAACTATACCATTGCTTGGGATATCCTAGTCAAGCGATTTGAAAATAAGAAATTGATAGTAAAATCAAACATAAATGCGTTATTCAGTTTAGAGAGCGTAAAAAAGGATTCACATTCGTCTGTTCAAAGGCTGCTCGATAGTGTAGTTAGAATTTTGGAAATTTTAAAGGCGTACGGGGAACCCACAGTCGACACCATACTAATACATATCATAGTTTCGAAGCTCAGCTCAGCAATGCAGACTGACTGGGAATTATGCAAACATGCCGGACAATTTCCTACTTTGCGAGAGTTGTTAGATTTTTTAGAAAGCAAAAGTCACTTATTAGGTTCGCTGGAAGCTGCGAAAATAGGTTCGAGTTTGGGAAATCAGGGATCCGAGCAAAAAAGTCATGCACGCGCTCATGTAGCCAGAGAGCAAGGTAATCACTCTTGTGATTTTTGCAAAAATAGTAATCATTCGATTAGCGCTTGCAAATCTTTTTCAAAATTGTCGGTTAACGCTCGTATCGAAGAGGCGCGTCGTTTGAAACTATGCAACAATTGTCTCAAGCCCGGACATTTCGTGGTAAAATGCACATCGTCGAGATGTCGCGTATGCAGAAAAAAGCACCATACTTTACTGTGTTTGCGTCCAAAGCGCGACGCGCACGAAAATACGCCGCGTCCTGGACCGCCAGAAACCAACAGCGACACGCGGGAGGTCGGGGCCGTCGCCCCGAGCGAGACACCCGTCGCATCCGTTTCAGCAGCTTGTAGCCGTCCTGCAATCGCGGCGCCAGCGCAAGTTTTATTGTCCACGGTTAGCGTATTCGTAGAAGGATCCTCCGGGTCATTTTCCCGGGCAAAAGCTCTTTTGGACCCCGGATCCCAACTTAACTTAGTTAGCGCCGACTTGTGTCAAAATTTGAAAATTGAGAAACGAGGTAATATCACCTCACTGTCGGGTGTTGGTGCCAGGGCTCTGAACGCTGAATTCAGAGCAAACGTTCGAATCCGCTCCCGCAACGGGAAATACGAGGACATTTTGAGCTGTGTTGTGTTAGACAAAATTACGGACCCTCTGCCGGTCCTTGCTTTCTCGTTGAGGGATTTGAAGATCCCACCAAACATTGTGCTAGCCGATTCAGATTGTAATACACCGGGAAAGATTGATCTTTTATTAGGCGCGAATGTCTTTTGGCAAGTGCTCTGTCAGGGACAGGTGAAATTGGGCCCAGAGAAGCCATTCTTAACAAAAACTCTTTTTGGTTGGGTTTTAGGCGGAAACATGAATGTCGAAAATCGAGCGCTCATTCGTTCAAATAGAGTTCATTTAAGTGTAACCGGCATCGAGCACGGCATTCAGAGATTTTGGGAAATCGAGGGGGCGTACGGTTCATCAGGCCGACTCTCTGCTGATGACAAATTTTGCGAAGACCATTTTCAATCGACTACGAAACGGGCGTCGTCGGAGCCGCGTAGGTTCATCGTGAGCATACCTTTCAGGAAAGATGCTCCATCGCTGGGAGACTCGCGCGGTATAGCGTTAAAGCGTTTCTATTCATTAGAAAACAAATTGTCAAAAAATCCCGAGTTGAAAACCGCGTATTCCGCATTTCTCAAAGAATACGAGTCGCTTGGTCACTTGAGCAAGGTGGACGACGAAGCGAGCCTTCCTCATCCTCGGTTTTATTTACCACATTTGCCAGTCATAAAGGAGGACAGTTCAACGACCAAACATCGCGTTGTTTTTGACGGCAGTTGTGCGTCCTCCTCCGGAGTATCGCTTAACGACCTTCAACATAAGGGCCCAGTGGTCCAGCAGTCGTTGTTTGCAATTCTTTGTCGCTTTAGGCAATTCAAGTACGTGCTGAAAGCAGATTGCGCCAAAATGTATAGGCAAATTCTCGTGGACCCCTCGCAGACGCAATACCAATTAATTTTATGGCGTGACGACAAAACCTCAGCGGTAAAATGCTTCAAATTATTAACGGTCACCTACGGTACTAAATCAGCCTCGTACCTAGCAACTAGGTGCTTGATACAAATCGCCCAGGAAATCGAAGCATCGCTTCCAGAGGCCTCATTAAGAATTAGCCGGGATTTTTATGTAGATGACCTACTGACTGGTTTTGAAAATAGGGCGGAAGCCATAAAAACGCAATTCGAAATTAGTAGCGCTTTGTCGGGGTACGGGTTTGAATTGCGAAAGTGGGCATCCAACGACAGTGAAGTAGCTAGCGCCATTGGTGTGGATCGCGGCAGCGTGGAGCCCATTTCTTTGACGGAAGACGCCACGGAGAAAACTCTCGGCATTTTTTGGGATACTCGGCGGGACGTGCTAAGTTACAGAGTGAACCCTAGCTGTTGCAAATCAGTTACCAAGCGGGCTATACTCTCTAGTATGGCTCAAGTATTCGATCCCTTGGGACTACTTGGTCCAAGCGTTCTAACTCTGAAACTTCTCGTGCAACGGCTTTGGCAGTTGAAGTTGTCATGGGACGAAACGGTGCCCATGGAGATGCTCTCCAGATACGACGAACTCCATTCTTCATTACGCTCTTTGGGCTCGTTGGCAATTCCGAGACGGGTAATTTGCGATGACATAAATTCGATAGATCTCCACGGATTTGCGGACGCGAGTTCTGTAGCCTATGGGTGCGCCGTGTATATACGTTGCGTTGACGCGCGCGGTAATGTCACCACCAATTTGCTTTGTGCTAAGTCAAGGGTCGCTCCATTAAAAACAATATCCTTGCCTCGTTTGGAGCTTTGCGCAGCCTTACTGTTGGCTCGTTTGATTAAAACTATACTCGATTCCTCCGCATTTAAATTTGACCGCGTGTACTATTGGTCGGACTCCACCATAACTCTGCACTGGATAAATAAGGATGCGAGTAATTGGAAGACGTTCGTCGCGAACCGGGTGTCCGAGATTCACGAACTAAGCAATAGGGAAGAATGGTTTCACGTGCGTACAAATTGCAACCCGTCCGATATAATTAGCAGGGGAATGTTACCCCAGGAGTTACTCAACTCACGCTTGTGGTGGCACGGGCCAGAATTTTTGTCACAGGCGGACTTAAAACCCCAGCCCGTTAAAATTGATTCGGGTGAGCTAGCAGCCCAAGAGTCGCGCCCAGTAGTGGCCACTCTTCACCATCGCGTCCCAGAATTTGAACTTTTCAGGCGCTATTCCAGTTTTACAAAATTACAGCGCGTAGTCGCGTACTGCCTGCGTCTCGCGAGAAACAGAAACACCGAAACGCGCTGGTCGGGACCTCCAGCCATTGACGAATTGGAGGACGCTACTCGCCGCCTGATCAAAATTGCACAGGCGGAAGTCTTTTCCGGAGAAATAGCAGTTTTGTCTAAAAAAGCGCCATTGCCGAAAAATAGTGCGCTGCTTTCTCTAAACCCATTTCTGGACGATCAGGGCCTACTGCGCGTGGGCGGCCGTCTAGAAAACTCCAATCTAAGCTTTGATCAAAAACATCCCCTTTTGTTACCAGCTAGTCACCCTTTGTCGTTGCTAATCGTGAAGCAAGAGCATTTGCGGCTCTTGCATTGTGGACACTCGGTGTTACTGGCCTCATTGCGGGATAAGTTTTGGATCGTGAGAGCCAAAGACCTAATACGTAAAGTAATACACAATTGCGTGATATGCTTCCGGGTCAAGCCTAAGATGAATGAACACTTGATGGGATCACTACCCGAAGCTCGTGTCACACCCTCTCCCCCTTTCAGCAATTGCGGGATAGATTACGCGGGTCCCGTGTTTATAAAAAACAAATCCGGGCGAGGCGCGAAAGAAGTAAAGGCTTACGTAGCCCTATTTGTGTGTTTAGCCACGAAGGCTATTCATCTTGAACTCGTGGAAGACCTCACGACGGAGGCTTTCATCGCATCGTTGAGGAGATTCATCTCCAGACGCGGTTTACCCTCCAACATATTTTCTGACAATGCTAACCTGTTTCACCGGTGCCAGAAATCAGCTATCGGAATTAAAAAATATCCTGTCAGGCTCTAGTGAGCAATGCATAAGGGAAGAATTGTCGAAACATAACATTAAGTGGAATTTTATTTCGGCACGCTCTCCGCACTTTGGCGGCATTTGGGAAGCGGGGTAAAGTCATTGAAATATTATTTAAGGCGAATATCTTGCAATGCAAAGTTAACTTTCGTTGAGTATTACACCATGCTGACTCAAGTGGAGGCGATACTAAATTCCCGCCCACTCTGTGTTCTCTCTACCGACGCCTCATTCCCCGAAGTCCTTACTCCTGCCCACTTCTTGATCGGTCGGAAGCTGACTTCGTTTCCGGAAGCCCAACTCCAGGACATACCGGAAAATCGTCTCAGCCGCTATGGGCTGGTCCAGCGGCTGTCCCAGCAGTTTTGGGATCGTTGGTCCCGGGACTACCTCCACCTCCTGCAGCGCCGGCCTAAGTGGAAGTCCTCCAGCACGTCTCTAGCCCCCCAGGTGGGCGACGTTGTACTAGTCCACGACGAGGCATCTCCAAGCTACCGTTGGCCACTGGCAATCATCTCGGCCACATATCCAGGAGCGGATGGTGTTGTGCGTGTGGTGCAGGTGCGCGATTCCCGAGGGAATCTCCTGAAACGCTCGGTGCGTAAAGTGTACATCCTACCCAAAGACGATCATTGCGATCAAGGGCAATAAACATTGACTTTGCTCTTAGTTGGTAGTTTTCGCTAATTGAACATTTTGCTAGGTTTAGTTGTTTATTTGCTTGTATTTATGCTAGTTGTAAGTTATCTGTAAGGCTCTTGGATTATCATCTGTCATTAGTTCTTGTTATGCATTTGATTATTTGGTAGTGTCAGATTTCAGTTTAATTTTGGGATTTAATCACGTCGTGCCATAGTCGGCACTTCGGGGGCGGCATGTTTGATTCACACAGATGCGTGCATTAAAACCTTTTTTATAATTAATCATGGAATTCAATTCATAACTGTTTTATCTCATTCAAAGGTCGTGGTAAAGTCAAGTTTGCATCTTGCCGTATTTGTTTGCCTCTGTTAATGTTGGAAAGGAATTTGTAAGCTTCCCTTAATGGCTTTTAAGCGGATGGATACATTTTCTAATAGAACTTAAGCCGACTTAGCATATTTGGGAATCATGGGTTTATGGATTTCTTTCAATTGCCTCATTGAGAGAGCTTAGCATTAAGATTTTTAGAATAAGTATTTATTCCTACGTGCGACGCTCCGATTGGCTACGCAGGATCGCCTCAGCCAATAGTGTTTGAGCTTGCCCCTCCTTGAATTGGCGAGTTCGCCTCGTTGTAAATTCAGAGTTAGTTAGATTCAGAGTCTCGAGGAAGCAAGTTCAGCTAAGCTTTGTGCTAGTTTGCGTTTCGGTCTAACTCCCTGGTAAAGACGTTTCCAGGTTGTTTTGTGTTACGGTTACGCGCAATTCGCTATTTTCGCGTGGCCAATCCAAGCGTGTCACATAGGAATAAATACTTATTCTAAAAATCTTAATGCTAAGCTCTCTCAATGAGGCAATTGAAAGAAATCCATAAACCCATGATTCCCAAATATGCTAAGTCGGCTTAAGTTCTATTAGAAAATGTATCCATCCGCTTAAAAGCCATTAAGGGAAGCTTACAAATTCCTTTCCAACATTAACAGAGGCAAACAAATACGGCAAGATGCAAACTTGACTTTACCACGACCTTTGAATGAGATAAAACAGTTATGACTTGAATTACGTGATTAATTATAATCAAAAAGGTTTTGATGCACGCATCTGTGTGAATCAAACAGTTTGTATTGAAAATCATCGTTACCTAGTTATAGAATTGATCGTTTGTCCATTGACTTTTTGATGAATTGTGATAATTTCTAAGTATATGCATACCGGGTGACAATGAGGCCAGGGCCGTGCCTCTATCTCGGTTACTTATAAATTAATTTGGATGAAATTTGATACAAGGATACTAGACATAGTTTGGGATTGATACACAAATACAGTTAAAATTGCTGACTTCCAAAAGTCGGTATACTTACAGCTAGTACGGATTTACAGTTTTCTTCCACCACATAGAATACAGTGTTATTTAGTTGTTTTTCACCAAACGTCACCGTTAGAAAGCGTTTTCCGAAGATGGGAATTTGCTCTCCCGTATAGGTAATTAATTTTTCATGTGTTCGATGTAATTTATTTGAATTTACCTCGCACTAATTTAAATGGTACAAGGATATTACATTTGTACTTCCGCCTGTATAGACCTTAAATCTAATTCCTAGTTTTGTATTTTTATTTATTAATACGTCAACACTGCAATATTTTTAAGAATTGGAACAGATATCAATTGCTAAACAACCTTCTTCGTCTTTGTCTTTGGCAACTTTATTAACGCGTTTATTTGCTTTTTCTGCTGATGTTTGAAAAATGATTTTTTGTGTTACAAATTTTGCAAGTCTTCCCGAGCGCAGGACACTCATTGAGCAGGTGATTTCGACCACATCAATCTGATGCAATTGTAGATAGTTCCACCTTACCTACAGTTGGATGTTGATTTGGATTAATGACGCTGCTGCTTACTGGGTTGGTTTTGCAATTGTTTACCGCATCTATCTCGCTCTCTTTAGAACTACTGCCATTTGTCGCTCCTTTTTCTTGCATATATTTTAACTTCTTTCTCAAACTTTCCATGACAATACAGCATTGTACTAATTTTCAAGGTCTTTGTTTTCATTTCCTAATAATTTTTCTTGCAATCATTCATCATTTATGCCTATTTATGCAATGTCACTGGCGTCACTTTTGACAGCCGTTTGGACGCTGCAGGAATGGCGGGATTTTGTGGGATATTCCTTCGAAATGTAGAGAACGAATACTCTGTTGGCTCTTTCGCATTTTGAAGGTGTATTTTGCGAGAATTTATGGCTTGTGCTGTGTTGAAGCGGCTGTCGGGGGTGACGTTGGTGATATTTTAAAGCCTGTGTTAGTCAATTGACCGAGAGTGAGCCGGTATAAGCGAGCAACACAAGGACTTGTGCCTTGTGATGGGCACTCTTTTGCCCAGGGGTTGGGAAACTGGCCCCGAAGGCGGATGAACTCAACAGTACAGCCAACGGCATAAGGATGCAGTAGGCAACGGGAAACCACTGAATTATCTAATTCCCTAGTACAATCATCATGGCTGCGTTTGATACTAAATTAAATGCCGGAGTAAGTCCCCCATTCGGATCTCCGGGGGGGAAAGTTTTAAACGCTGTTGTGAAAAGAAATACGATGAAGAAGCTTGCGACGTGGAACGTAAGAAGTTTATATCAATTTGGAAAAGTGGAGTGCGTCTTGAAGGAAATTCAAATGATGAAACTGGATATTCTGGGAGTGAGTGAGATGAGGTGGATTGGAAATGGAAAGCAAGCTGTGCAAGGTCATCATATTTAATAACGACAGAAATCACCGGAATGGGGTGGGCTTCATCGTCTCCAATTCTGTCGACCCAGCTGTTACCAATTTCATCCCGCAGTCGGACAGAGTGGACCCAAAGTTAACATTAATATCGTGCAAGTGTACGCCCCAACTGCCGACAAGCGGGAGGAAGAAGTTGAAGCTGTGTATGAGGATGTAAGAAATGTTTTAAAGTACACAAAACAAGAAGATGTAAATATTGTTATGGGTGACTTTAATGCAAAAGTTGGAGGAGGCCTGCCGAGTGCAGTCACTGGACAGTGGGGACTAGGAGAGCGGAATGAGAGAGGCGATTTGCTGGTACGTTTCTGTCAAGAGGAGGACTTCGTCATTGGCTACACACTCTTCCAGCTTCCACCGAGGCGGATATATAAATGGAAATCGCCTTGAGACGAACCTGGCCATATTGTGCGAAATCAGATTGACTTCATTCTTATCAATAAGAGGTTCAGAAACTCATTGGTCTTTGTCAAAACGTATCCTGGTGCAGATATAGGTTCAGATCACACCCCTGTTGTTGCGGTCATGCGAGTTAGACTGAAGAAGATTGAAAAACAAAAAAGTACTACTTTAATTGATTTAAGAAAAATTCAAGATGCAACAGTCAAAAGTAATGTGGAAAGAGATCTAGCTGGCGGTCTGGAAGAGATAAATGAAAATGCTGACGTGGAGGAGCTTTGGAAAAGCATAAAGGGTGTGATCATGGACACCTCCCAACGACACCTTAAGGCAGACAGAATTAGACACAAAGTATGGATGACTGATGCAATTCTTGGACTGATAGAGGAGAAAAGAAAGTGGTTACCTAGAGATCGGGATAAGTACCGTGAGATTCAACGTCAGGTTCAGAGGAAAATTCGTCAGGCCAAAGAGAAGCTTGAAGAGGAGAACTGCAGGACATACACGATTCTTTTAATCTCCACAAGAAAATAAAGGCACAGGTCGCAAAAGGAAAAGGGAGACCGGTCATGACACTGCTGAATAGTCAGGGAAATATTACTACAACCCTGCAAGAAAAACTGTCTACGTGGGAGGAGTATATACAAGACCTGTACAACGATGAAAGAGATGATCAGCACGGAATCAAATCAGCTGCAGAAGGTCCTGGCATTTTGCCTGGTGAAGTGGAATATGCTATCAATCAGCTGAAGAACGGCAAGGCACCAGGGCCTGATGAAATCCACGGCGGGGTTATAAAGCTGCTGGACACCGTGGGAATCAGAAAGCTGACTAAGCTGTTAAACACTGTATACAACAGCGGGAAATTTCCTAAGGACTGGCTGACATCAAACTTCGTTGCTATACCCAAGAAACCCAACGCTAAGCGGTGTGACGAGCACAGGACGAGCAGTTTGATGAGCCATGTGTTAAAAGTTTTCCTGAAAATCATCTTGAAGAGAATTTACCGGCACTGCGATGCAAATATTGCGGCGGAGCAGTTTGACTTCCGGAACGGCTTTGGCACACGAGATGCATTGTTTGGCTTACAAGTACTGGTGCAAAGGTGCCTGGACATGAACAAAGAAGTCTATCTATGCTTCATCGACTTCCAGAAGGCATTTGACTATGTAAGGCATGGGAAGCTGCTAGAAACCCTGACCAGAGTCGGCATCGATTATAAAAAACTGAGAGCTATAGCCAACCTATACTGGCACCAAACTGCCGCTGTGCTAGTGGAGAATACAAAGTCCAACCAGGTACCTATCAAGCTTGGTGTGAGGCAGGGTTGTGTGCTGTCACCAATCCTGTTCAACCTGTATGCTGAAAGAATAATGGCAGAGGCCTTAGAGGAGGCTACAGAAGGCATTATAATCAATGGTGAGCGAGTTAACAATTTGCGCTATGCTGATGACACGGTGCTTATTGCTTCAACAGAAGAAGAACTTCAATCAATGCTCAATAAAGTAAATGAAGCTAGCAGAAACGCGGGCATCTTGATAAATGTACAGAAGACCCAAGCGATGGCGGTGAGCAAAAGTTCTCAAATCAATCTACACATTGTCCACAATGGCATGCCAATCGTACAGTGCAGACACACGTACAGATATTTGGGGTGTATTTTAAACAGCGTGTGGGATGTAAGCCAAGAAATTCGCAGCCGCATTGAACAAGCTCGTAATGTCTTCAATAAAATGAAAAAAATCCTAAAATGTCGAAACCTGAGGCTGGACCTACGCCTGAGGATGGTCAAGTGTTATGTTTTTCCCATTGTTCTACATGGTGTTGAGGGATGGACGCTGACTCAGTCTATGGAGAACAAAATAAGCTCATTTGAGATGTGGGTATACAGACGGATGTTGCGTATATCCTGGATGGACCGTGTGACCAATGTTGAGGTGCTGAGGCGCATGGGCGAAGAATCCGAGCTGCTGATGGCGATAAAAAAGAGAAAATTAACATATTTTGGTCACATGATGCGCAATGAAAAATACCGTATCCTGTACGTCATTATCCAGGGGAAGATAGAAGGAAGGAGAGCTCCCGGCAGAAGACGGACATCCTGGCTGGAGAACCTGAGGCAGTAGTTAGGCAAGAGCACAACTTCCCTCTTCAGAGCAGCAGCCTCCAAAGTCCAAATTGCTATGATGATCGCCAATCTTCGATAGAAGTGGCACCAGAAGAAGAAGAATGATCATAGTTTTAATTATATCATTTTTCAGTTGTTCATTTCCGAACTCGCATTGAGTAGCCTGGTTTTTAAGGTGATGAAGAATTGTTCATCCGGCTGTTATATGATTTGACGCATGGTAAAAAAAATTAAATCGTTCATAGGTTAAGTTCTTCTTTAGCGTGAAAAAGTTTTTGAAACTATCTTTTAATTTTTCAACGTTGTCTCGTTCATCTTCTGGGATTTGAAATGTATAAATTTGAATTGCTTCCTCACCTAGCAGGTGAAGTAGTTGTGCACATTGGATTTTATGTTGCTTCAGGGCCAATTCTGTGGTGGTTGCATACATTTTAAATCTTTGTATCCAAGTTTTCCAGTTCTCGGCTACATTTCCTTTTGTGTTAAACGTTGATATCTGAGGTTTATTGTCACCCATCTCGTAATCACTTTGATTTTATTTTGCACTTGATATATTTAAATTCCGTTTACCGGCCGCGCCGTTGTGTACTTAAAGCCTGTTCAAGTTTTACTAATCTTTATTACTAAAACTAAACTCAACATACATACGTAGGCAAACATACCTCACGTAACATTATAACATTTCATATAACATCAAGCAAATTAATAATCTCATTCTGAATCTTGGGGCTTAAATAATTTATTTCGACCTTTGGCTTTCAAAAAAGTTGTTTTAAGACAGGATCATAATTAAATAATAAGTGTAAAATTGACATGACATTTCCAGATTTAGATTCACTTACCAAGCTTTACGTCTTCGGAATTAGAAGAAACAAATGTACTGGATTCTTCATATTCTATTGTACTTGGAAAATTAGAGATTACACCTGGTTCAGATTCAGATATTGTAAGTAAATCTATAACAGATAATGTTTATTGTCAAAAATAAATAAATATACAATATTTATTTAAACTCTTACATAATCGCAATACCATGCATAAAATCAAAAATGATAATTTGTGGTAACCGATAAATAACATAACCGAAAATTTCTAAATGAATCATCTGTCGTTCCTTCACATTGCTAGATACATTTTGCAATTAAACACCAATCAAAGGTTTAATGATTATTTTTTTTAGTATTTTGATTTCCCCCTCAAAAGTAGATCCAATGTCTAATCTTTCTTTTAATTTACATCCAATTATAATTCAAATAATATACACTTACCAATACAAACATCCAAATGAGTCACACTACTTGACCAAAGATTATATTGCTATGATATGATATGTGTGTTTTTATTATTATAGAATAAAATAAATTAAATTAAAATTGTCTACCATACCAATTATTTTTCAAAGATCGGTAAATGTTACATTAAACTGACTAATCTTGGGTTCACCAAATTAACTAGTAATATCTATGGTATTTTGCCCTCTTAAACATTGCATATAACCGTTATTGATAATATTTGCTAGCTCCAAAATTAAGAACATGAAAACTCAGCTCTCAGGTGTCGGGTTCCTTAAATTTATTTGAAAATGGCAGCACGCCACTGGGAAATAATATCAAAACTGCACTGCGCCGGTGCTCGAGTTGACAGTTAACCTTGACCTACATAAATTTCAGTTTGTGCGACTTTCTGCGTTGTGAAATGACTAGTAAAATCAAATTATGAGCAAATTAAAAATCAGGTGAGTTATGGATTGATTTTCGCGCCTTTGTGGTAGCGTCTGTACATTCTTTCGTTCTAGGAAAACCGGATCTTCGTTGTTTGCGCCTACTCTTTTGTTTCTTGCATTCTAACCTCCAAATTTGGATTAAATTGAGATTTTTGGCTGATTATCGTTGCCTGGACAGAAACTAATGCTGGCCCTCGGTTGTGAAGCTCACGAGACACAGGTAGGCTCATATGTTTCACGCCCTTACGGTCGATTAATGAAAATTCCCACACTAACCTCGCTCTTGCATCGGTAGCTGTTGCGGAAAGCCTTCCCTGGTGCCTGCGGTACCTGCGGTTGCCCTTTGATGCCGGCATCGCTGCTGGGACCCTTGGACAGCCTGTCTCCACCTTCTGGACCCGTTCGTAGCCCTCCGGAAAGCTGGGATCTCGATTGCAATCTCCTCGGGTGCCTGCCGTTGCTGGTTCGTCGAAGGAGGCTTGAAAATTTTTTTCTCGTTCAAGATGGATCGCCCCTTTTAACACCACTGGTTACACACATAAAACTGCACACTTTGGTAAAGTTTCAACTCTGTATCTTTATTTTAACCATATAAAAACTTTAATTAATTGGAGAGTAAAAGGCAGATGCTGCTGGTGTCAACGTTTAATAATAATTGAATATCCAAGCTTCTAAAAACAAATGAACATCAAAAATCAAATACAAGGAAATCAGCTTAGTACAAATTAAGAACATTTAACATTAAGTTCATATTTTACAAACATATAACTAGAACTCTTAATACTAAAATTATTGTCTTTCAAAGTAAATTGTTTATAACCTATCTTCTTGTCCATTAAATTGTTTATAACAAATGTCTTTTTGCTCACATCACTTTATTGACTCACTAATAGCACCAAACTTGTCTATTTCCTGTTTACTGTTTCATTTTCTTCAAAAATAACTAACTGTGTCCTTTTTGCCAAAATCTCTTTTATGCTAATCTTGCTTGCATTATCCAATTCGTAAATCCTTTCTTATCTTAATCAAATAAGCTCACAACGTCAGTTTTTCTTTAATTACTGTACTAACTAACGCTTCATCTCAAGTTCTGCACAATTTGAATTCTTGTGTCAATTTTAACTAATTCATGTCTGGCTTCTACATTGCCAAACTTTTGAAATTATACTTGAAATTCTTTTATTAACTCCAACACTTGAAATTGAGTTCCCCTATTTGTATACTCATTTGAATGCTTTTAAAGTTAATCGTCCATTCTACCAGTATTATTCTGATTTAATAAAATTGCATGACTTTTCCCAGTTATTTGCATTGCCTCGACTTTGTGCTTTGTGACTGTATTTTGTATTTTCTGTATTGCAACCAGAGCCGAGTACAGGGCTAAAGACCATCGCAATATATAGGTACCTAGATGTCTAAACTCCACGGACGTGGGGTTACGCTGAAAGTACTTCTGTACGTGCGTGACAGATGGCGTAAGTCATTGCTTTACCTAGAAATGTAGCTGATCAAACATTGGTTCATAGCAAATGTATTCGCTGCATGTTTGGACCAGCGTATTTGCAAACCGCACAGATAAACACAGATAATAATCTAGGGAAGGGATTATTTCCAGCCTGTTATTTGTAAACAGTTCAAGTTTAGTAGGTATACTACAGTCAGGCTGACCACCAGCTGCAAGTAAAATTAAAGATTAAAGACCTTCATTTGAAGCTAGTTTTTTGACGGAATTTCCCTAACTACTTCATAGCAAAATGTAATTTGCATTATTGCGAGTTAACTATTGTTACATGTCATTTTTAACTCATATAGTTTTTAATAAGTAAGCAACAAGTGAACCATGCATAACCTGCAGTAAAGAAGCTTGAAGATTTTGGTGTGTTTTGTGTGGTGTTTGATAAAAAATGATTAATACTCATTAAAAATAATGTCTTAAAAACGACATGTGGCTACTTTATATTTCTAAAACACCAGTTAACCCGCTTACTACCAATAATATAAATTACATTTTACTATGGAAAAGTTAGGAAATTGCCGATAAAATTAGTTTATTTAAGTGATCCACTGGAAATTAATGGCGGTGTATATAAAAATTCAAGTATGCGAAAAGAAAAAAATAAATGCCAAGTAAAAACTTTATTTTCCAAAAACCGTATAAAATATAAGTAACATATTTACGAAGACAATAATAGAAATAAGAATACGTAATTCAACACAAGCACACTTTTATAAAACAATACATTGCAAGTATATTGTATACAATAAAACAACTGTGACGTGAAAAATACTGTAAATAACGTGTTTGGAGAGCTAAAATAGTAGCGTTACACAACATAAGTACTTTTTCATCAAACAACCGCACATATATTACGAATTATATAAAAATAGATTGACATTAGGCTACATACACGATAAAAAAAGTGTGACACGTAAAATAAAAACGATTTTCAAAACAATTTGTATGTAAGTAACGTATTTAGGCAGATAAAATATTCGAAATGAAAATACTCCATTCAACAATAATTCAGGGTTGTAAAAGATGTCACTAAACTTTAAAATTACGTCAAAATACAGTTACTTTAAATTAACACAGTCAAACAAGTATAATGTCGAAAATACTATAAATAACGTATTAATAAATAATTAAAATACCAATTTAACAGAAGTACCTAGTAGGTAGTAAGCCTTTATCAAACAGTTTAAAGGAAAATAGAAATCTGTATAAAAATTGAATTACATTAAATTACATACAGTAAAAGAAGTGTGACATATACACGTAATATAAAAATGATATTGATTTTAAAAACAACTTATAAATACTTAACATACATTAAACAGAAATAGAATAGTAAATTACAGAACAAGTTTAGAAAAATAAAGTTTTACTAAACGAATATAGCTTGATTGATTACGAACGAGCGAGTAACTTAAAAAGCTATATAAGTTTGGTAAAACTATTTTTCTTACGAAGTGTGTATTCTATTTTTTCGCACTTTGTATTAGTATTTATAAACAAACATTTATATAAAGGCATTATACCACATGTCCATTAAGAAAGACGGCTGTGGGAATTCAAACGTATGAATAATATGTTGGTGGCACTGTAAGTCTATGCCAAATTCGAGGTTAGCAGATTAGGTTTTGCTTCAGTCTGTGTCAAATTCCAAGTTAGCAGGTTAGGTTTTCCGTCAGTTTCGACATAGACTGACGCAAAACCTAACCTGCTAACCTCGAATTTGACAATGACATTACCATATAGTAAAGTGACATTTCTATGCACCAAAGTGCCACTTTATTAAGCGATTTTAAATTTAGTAAAATAGCACATTATTATACAAAGTGCAAAAAAAAAATTCGGTCCGTATTCATGTTCACACATAAAACGAATATGTAAAGTACAATCCTAACTGTGATTTAGTTTTCTGATTTTATGGTGAATTTTTGGGAACGAGATGTTCGTTTAACAATTGCTGCTTCGCATGATGTTTGTTTCTGTAACCGCACCAGTAATGTATACCTAATTATGAATTCCCGACGTCGTTTATTTTGAATTGTCAATAGACTTTACAAATCATAAAATATAAATTACGCAACCTTCGCTTTCTGTCATCAAATGGCAGCTCAAAAAGCCTACTTTTCAAAGCTGTCGTAGATAATAATATATTGTAATACAAGTGCGGAAAGGCAGTTATTTCAAACCAAACACAGAAAGTGCTGCTGTAAACACTTTCTGTGCTTCGTTTCCATAGCAACGATCCTTACATGAATGAAATGTACCTAATATGTTTATGCCTCTAAACGTTATATTCTGCTTGTATATTTAACGTATGGACGTTTAATTTTTATCAAATAATTTAAAATGTTTAATTTATTATATTGGTTGTTCTACCAGTTAACCTCTTTAAGAACGTATTAAACTTTGACTTGTTTTTACGTCCCGGATATGCACCTCAAATATTGCCTCACATTTCAATATATAATCTTTGACTCGACTGCTAGAAAAATGACGAAAGTTTTTGGCATCTTTTTCGAAATATCATATTTTTCCTGCTTAAGTTTTATATAGAGCGTCACTAGAGTAAACTTTCTTTTTTTTCGCTCATATTTTTAACAATTCATTGCTGTAAGAATCACAACGTAACCACTAACAAAAATATATACTACTCTAAACGGTTTAGACAAAACCTGTTGGGTCCAATATGCGTGTATAATTTCATGAAAAATGGGAACGGGACTTCCCAGTCACGCATTCGATAATATGGTACTTCGCCGCTACGTAATAATATAGAGTTGTGGCGGAGTGTCTTATTCTTATTATTCATTCATTAGAGCTAGGTTTTTATCAATATGACTTAAAAGTATGAACAATTATTTATTTCTTGCAGTATTGATAAAGTAAACTAATATATCTTGAAATCAAGTAGTATCAACTTAATTTAATTTTTAAATTTGACTAATATGTGGATTACATAACATTCTACGATTTTTTCTTATGCATGCCGACGCCCCTCTAACCCTGGGGCTCCGTATCATTGCTACAGCGGTAGCTACATCCCTATATGTTGTAATGTACCACTTTACACAACGATTTTGAATGTAGAAAAATAGTTTGTTCACTATGTAGTAACGTCTTTACTGACTTTTAAAAAGTTGGAAAATGAACTATTACCATCTTTGATTTCCCAACCGTTCGGAAAGGTGTTTATCATGACGCCGCGCCGCGCCGGTCGGAAAGTAGTACCTAATCATTTCCAGAGCGCTGTCATGGCCACTGATTTTTGCAGACTCGGCTAAATCCTGCATGGTCCTTGTCTCTGCTAAGGTCAAGGTGCAAATTTAGGTTAGCTGCCGTTTAAGATTTGTGTGTACTTAGCACAAAAGTCCCCTGTGTGTATGATCGTAAAAATGGGATTTATTAGAATGGTAGACAATAATATTGAATTTGAATTTCCCGAAGAGTTTCTTTTACTCATGGCTTAAAATCAAGTTTCACCACTTTTTTAGAACCGCTGATATAAAACAGTTCGGTTCAAAATACCGAGTACCGAGTACAAACAAATCTTAACGTGGAACTAACCAAAATTTGCACCTTATATAGCCTTATATATCGGAGACAAGGCCTATGACTATGGCAGGATTTAGCCGCGTCTATTTTCGGCGCCTTGTATTATTATTTGATTAACGTCAGTTTTTCCAATTCTCGTTTAGACTAAAATGGTTCTGTATGAAATAGCAAGTATGCATTCCTCGGTTGTAATGAAATGCTTTCCACCTCAGTATGTAATAATGTACTCTAACCATTACTATATGAAATGCGAACAAAAATGTTATTGTGAAAAAATCATCCTGAAATGATTTCAAGTATTCGAACTTTCGCGGTGAGGGCAATGACCCCGCGAGCAAATGCTCGCCTCTCAGGCGACCGACCCGGGTTCGAATCCCGGCGACTCTAGAGTTTAAAAATCGTACGCTCCCCGACTACCACGCTAACACCTGTGGTAGTCGTTAACTCCTAAACAAGGGAACTCTTCCTCACTTTCGACGGGCAAGGCTAGCCACCTACCCGGCTAAGGGCAAAGAGGGCTCATAGGACCACTAGGTGGTTAAAACAGGCCACTGGCCTATAATAAGAGGAAGAAGAAGAAGAACTTTGGCTACGTTGATAGGTGGAGTGGGAACAGGTTAACGCTAGTCGTCTAAAAATTTAAGGCTGCATTAAGTGCACTACTCCCGTGGAACTGTCAATATCAAAGATTATAAACATCTCCTAAGTGCACTTACAAATTCCATTTTTGTAAACTGTACTTCACACCTAGTAAAAAAAGATATTACACACATACATACATAATCTCTAACCCCTTATACCGTTTACACAAGTTATTAATATTTTTTATTTTCCACTGATCTATTATTTGTTGTTTATATCTGTGATGCGAGGTATACAGGGTGTTAATTAAGTACATAGACAAACTTTAAGGAGCGATTCCTTGATCAATTCTAAGATAAAAAGTTCCTACAAACGTGGCCTAAACCTAAAATTTTTTTTTTTTTAAATCTGGAAAACGCCTAGAGGTATTGTAATGAAACTTGGTGTATGTTAGTATTTCATAAAGTGGCATTGTTTCGTCAAAATAAATTTAATGTATTTCCACCAGTGGCGTGCGTCGGGGCCACCCCAGTTACTTTATTTCAAAAAAATCTGGTACGCCACTGTTTTTTAGCCAATACGACAGGTTGTTTAGCTTTATCCATTGAAACTATACAAAAGATGTATCTTTTATTTTTTGATAGAATAATCATTTTGCGAGAAAAATTTAAAAATCTGTAACAGCATTTTCGTACATTGGACGTTAATGGGACCTAAACGGCTTCGTTTTCAAAATACAGTTTAAAGAAGCTTTTAAAAATTTCATTTAATAAAAAACAATCTTACAATACTTACAAAACCTTTTCTAAAAAACAGTGGCGTACCAGATTTTTCTAAAATAAGGTAACTGAGGTCACCCCGATGCACGCCACTGGTGAAAATAAATTAAATTTATTTTGACTGAACAATGCCACTTTATGAAATACTAAGCTACACCAAGTTTCATTAGAATACCTCTATTCGTTTTCCAAATTTTTGGAAAAAACTGTTTTTGTTTAAACTTCAACACTCTGTATCTCGAAAACGAAGCCGTTTAGGTCCCATGTTTGTATGAACTTTTTATCTTGGAATTGATCAAGGAATCACCCCTAAAAGTTTGTCTACGTACTTAATTAACATCCTGTATAAAGCTCCCCCGTTATGCCCTTACGTCCGCTCATAACGCCCTAGAGCGTTATGGACTGCTCTGCAAGTTTCTCAAGTTATTTGCGTACTTAAAGTGGAAATTAAAACGTTGTATGCACCACGGGCATTACTTGATGTTCATAGCACTCGGACGACTTGTAAACTCTAGGGCCAGAGGCCCTCAGGCTTCTTGTCGCCCTCGAAAGGGCATAAACATCTTCATAATGCCCATGGTACATAAATAACTATTAATATTATTATTTACGTTCACATTGGTTTAAAACTTGAATAGTAAATTGCACACGTGCTAATGACAGACATTTGAGAATATTTAACTCCATCGGGTTTGAAACTTTTTCGTATGTGGCAACCAGTGTTGCCAGACATACCATAAAAAATAATTTAGCTAAAATATACCATAATTTACAATTCATACCATATACCATTATTTAAAAAAAAAATCTAAAAATTATAGCAAGACGTCAATCTCCACCTCCAAAAATTAAATTACGCGTTATTATTCGTCTCATGATTAACAAGCACAGACATTTGATGTGGGGGTTCTCCTAAAACGGTAGGTAGTGTTAAGAAGGTCATGCCCATTAGGTATTATTTCATGACGGTTCAAAATATGAAATCGCTTGCAGTCGTTTCGTTATCGTTTTTATTACTGAATGCTGGATGCAGGACGTTTAGTTCTGTGCCTTGGGTGGTGCTGCGCCGGGTTTAGTTTATTCTAAATTCAACTCGTAGTAAGTACCACTGTACGTAGGACGTAGTGTTCATGGTTAAGCGGAATATTGTGTTCTTTATAGTTTGAATTTTTTGTTATATAAAACTACAGTGTGGTGTCCAGTAATTGAGTGTAAAAACGGAGGTTGATAGTGGTTAAATCATAATACCATACCGAAAAACCGCAGTTCAGGAAACCGACAACAAGGCAACCACAGGTAAACTAAATCGAATCTCCCGCCTAGCAACATCTAACTTGGTTTTGTTTCAGGTTGTGACGTAAAAACGACGAGCTACTTTCTTTTGTCTTGGCTTCCTGTAAAAACTGACAATCCTGGCATGAATTGCATTTTCTAGTGACGTCACGGGATTTTCTAGAACTTGGACGTATCTGGATGCTCGGAAACACGATGAATCTTTTCAGCAAGGTGTATTCTCGAAGTCCACTGGCTTTCCAGTTCATATTCATTATGCACATAACCAACCTTTTGCATTATTTACTTACATTTGGTCCGGCTTCAAATATGCTCAAACCTATCATATTACTTATATTATATTGGCCATCTTAAATCTTTCTTTTACTCAAACTTCAAATTCAATCCTTCCGAAACCTGCTTTTCTTATGCTAGCCTTTATCCCTCTAATTATGCTTCTTGCATCTCATTTCCAATGCATTTAATAACTTCAACTACTGTCTAGATTGCAATTAAATAAAATATTTCTACTCTGTGCTTTAATTGATCTTTTTCAACATTTCTCTATGCATACAGAATTAAATTGCGAGCATTAAATCATCTCAGTATATGTATTATGCATATTCAATTTATGATGTTAAAGTTTCATTAATTTAGCTAAATGAAAGTAATACTTACCCAGTTTTTTCAATAAAAATAATAGGTGCATATTGGTGTATAAATGTTTATACTTTAATTCCTTTGTACCGGGTGGCCATAAATATCTGATATCACATTACCTTTGGAATCAACACCGCTTTATTAAAGTGATGAATCCAACTAAACTAAATGTCATTAATGTCATCACAACTAAAATTCCTATCTGTCAAAAATTATTACAGATTGCAATAAGTATTGCAGTTAGAACAGGAAATTTTTATAATTGAGTCGTAGGCTAAACTGCAGAATCTGGGGCACATTCCCCTCCTCTTATTTGCATTTTATTACATTTCATACCAATACTTATTATAATTGAAATATGTATAATGGTAACCAACATTTATAAGTAGCTAATTCCATGGCTACCGGGATCTCAGATGTTTATGGCCACCCGGTATATAGTGATTAATCGAATAAATGTGGGTATTTTGTTTCCAAGGATATTTCTATATTTCTAATAATAAGAATACTCACTTATAATACCATGAGTAGTCAAAGTTATGTCGACTATTTTTGTGGTGGTGTCACGAATGTCCATTGCGCTTTAGTCCGATTAGGACGAGTGCGCTAGCACGAGTCCTAATCCCAAGCGCAATGGACATGAGTAGTGATACCACAGCAAAAATAATCTACTTAACTTTGGCTAAGAATGGTATTCGAGGGAGTATTTAATGAACCAAACTACTTTGTCAAATTAGTTTTCAGTAAATCTAGCAACAAACTACGCAATTTCTATAGTAACGGAACACTAATATTGACTTTTTCTAATAAAAATCGCATTTGTTAAAAATAGTCACTTGAATACCTTCTAGGAAGATATATCCACTGATATTATTTTGATTGGTCAAGAAACGTCAGAATTCTGGATGTTCATTGGTTACTTTTTGACAGATGACAGGTGAATTGAATAGTCCCTGAAAATAAAGCTTGACTATACCATAATTTGTTTCCAAATACCATAAAATTTACGTTGCTGCTATCATAATTTATAACTGAACAAGAACAATGAACATCTGGCAACGCTGATGGCAACCCTGATTGCATTCGTTCCAAAAGTGTTGGGGTTGGTGTTTTGTCGAATAAAAACTTAAAACGTGTGAATAATTCGTCTTTAACGCCTCGCATCTTACTAAATGACCGGCTTCAACTTTCTTACAACGTTGACGTTCGAAATCTCTGTTTAGTTAAACTTGAGTATTAGTTGCCGCAAAACATTTATGAGACTGAGGTTAAGTGTTGGACGGGTCAGGCGAAGAGTTTTTAAATATACTTTTTTTACTTTGCAGATGGTTGAAGGGACCACAATTGCATTACTGACGTAGTTACAGACTGTTCCACCCAATGTATAAACAGTCGTCCTTGTTTATTTAAGGTAAATTGCAATCAGTCAACTCTAGAACAAAGGTCACCACCTTTACCAAATAAATCCCATGCACATGAATATAACAATTGAAGAAATAATATCAGACTCATTAATGGGTACTTTAGACCACTACAATGACTAAGTAAATAGAGCCCGAGCGAGGGGCATCCATGGCGACATATTATTTTGCCAACCAAATGTTATAAAACCACATCCTACAATATGTAAAAACAACAGGACAAAATAAATTAAACAAACAAATATTATTATAGTGATAATACTATTTCATGAAATGAACAATATCACGTATAAATATAACAAATTTCAGTCGTTTTGTATAATTACATAGTGTAATTTTGCACCGTTACCGTAAACTTAAAAAGTCACAAAAATCATATATTTTGTCACTGTAAAGGTCTAACAGCATGTGCCCATAGCATACGCCACCTCCCTCATGTCCTAATTTCATGTCTGCTGGTAAATGAAGAGTAGATTAGTAGTTACGATACTCCTGTGCTCCGATGGCTGTTTAAAGTAGTTGCATTAATACGTATTTTATTACAGGTGTGGTATCCAATATGTTCCAGTAATCGTATATTGAGTGAAGAAGTATTACTTTCCAAGCCAATAGTAACCTAGCCATAATGATTACTAATCAAGAAACAGGAGATATTAATTTATTTTATAGTTCAACAACTTTAATGCATAAATTAAAAGACTACGATGCAGATATTAACAAATTATCTATCAAAGAAGAATTCGTCGGAACAACTAACGACATGAGTGTTTATTCAGAAATTGATATTAAATGCGAGTTTGACATTAAAGACCAAAGTTCTGTGGCTCAAAATTCAACAGCACCCAATCAGAGTTTGATGATGAAGTCTACTACGGGTGAAAAATCATTTTCCTGTTTTGTTTGTGATTATAAAACAGCCCGCAAATACAGTTTAGTTACGCATATGAAAACTCATACAGGTGAAAAACTTCATTGCTGTTCAATTTGTGGTCATAAAACTGCCCACAAACATAATTTAGTTAAGCATATGCAAACTCATACAGGTGAAAAACTTCATTCCTGTTCAATTTGTGGTTATAAAATTGCCCAGAAACATAATTTAGTTTCGCATATGAAAACTCATACAGGTGAAAGACCATTCACTTGCTCTGTTTGTAATTATAAAACAGCCCGCAAACCTAGTTTAGTTATGCATGTGAAAACTCATACAGGTGAAAAACCATTCTCATGTTTTGTTTGTGATTATAAAACAGCCCGTAAACATAGTTTAGTTATGCATGTGAAAATTCATACAGGTGAAAGACTTCATTTTTGTTCTGTTTGTGATTATAAAACCCCCCAAAAATATAATTTAGTTACGCATATGAAAACCCATACAGGTGAAAAACCATTCTCTTGTTCGGTTTGTAATTATAAAACAGCCCACAAGCGTAGTTTAGTTTGGCATATAAAAACTCATACAGGTGAAAAATTTCATTCTTGTTCTATTTGTGGTCATAAAACTGCCCACAAACATCATTTAGTTTCGCATATGAAAACTCATACAGGTGAAAAACTACATTCGTGTTCTATTTGTGGTTATAAAACTGCCCACAAACATAATTTAGTTTCGCATATCAAAATTCATACAGGTGAAAAACCGTTCTCTTGTTCGGTTTGTGATTATAAAACTGCGCACAAACATAGTTTAGTTGCGCATGTAAAAGCTCATACAGGTGAAAAACTTCATTTTTGTTCTATTTGTGGTCATAAGACTGCCCACAAACATCATTTAGTTTCGCATATCAAAACTCATACAGGTGAAAAACCCTTCTCTTGTTCTGTTTGTGATTATAAAACTGCCCACAAACATAGTTTAGTTACGCATATGAAAACTCATACAGGTGAATAACCATTCTGTTGTTCTGTTTGTAATTATAAAACAGCCTGCAAGCATAGTTTAGTTATCCATGTGAAAACTCATACAGGTGCAAAACTGTTCTCTTGTTTTGTTTGTGATTATAAAACTTCCCACACACATAGTTTAGTTACGCCCTTGAATATAAAACAACAGGACGGAGTCTTGTCTTTTATTGGCCATACTTAAAAGTGCGACAGAAATCGCCATTTCCGGATATATATTGTTACGATACATGAGGCAGTATAATTAATTTCAATAAAGAAATATTTGAAATAAATAAGCTTGGAAGAATGATATAATTAAATATTGATGGGTGTTAAATTTCAAACATTATTAATAAATTTAATTGAGACAATGAGAGAAGAGATTTTGATATTGATTGAATATGTTAATTTAATAGTTACAGAAAATTTTAATAAAATACAAGCCAAGGTAACGATTGACAAATGTGTTATAATGATAATGTGAATAATTAGATTGTAATAATGGATAATTTAAAATACGTAAAGCTGCAGTAAGAATAGTATCCAACAAGAACAAGTTTTTGTTTAAGGGTAGTTACATAAATAAACTCAAAGAAAAATGTACAAGATATTTTGAAATGTGATTTTTATTAAATAAAAATGGAAATTGGTGCAGAATTTGTATAGTTGTTTGGCTGATATACAAATGGGGGTACTATTAATAAATCTACGAGGTATTAAGGATGGAGACTAAATGTTAATATAATAAAATACTCACAATCGGTGAAGAGATTGTTAAGTGCTGCGAATTACATTTAAAGGAACTAGAGAACGACAAAATTGGATGGAATTGGATTTATTGACTGGCGTGTTGTACAGTTACATGTTTATGTTTGACATTGATGGTTACATTGAAGTAAGGAGGTAGTACTGCTAGAATTGGACCATGTTGGAGGAGATTGCAGAGTGCTGAACAAAATCTAAGAAAGAAACAAGATAAGAGCTGTTACAGTTAGAAACTTGAAACTTACCAGGGTTTGTTGAAGTTGAAGCTGACGTTTGATAGAAGAATTGCAGCCGGCATCAGCAGAAGTATTGGAGTTGGTTGACAGGTGTATGCTGTAGGTGTCAGGCGAGGACGATATTGGCATCTTTTGGGAAGCAGGAGGCACTGGTGTATGGAGTTGTGCAAGTGAAGCTGAATAAGTGACAAGGTTTGTTAGTAATTAATATTAAAACATTTTATATAAAGATCAATCAGTGAAATACAATAATACAAGGCAATATTTGATTTGATGAATTGATTAATGTAAAAATACAATTGTCGATACCTGGTTTGTTGAGATTTAGAAATCGGTTTGACAGTAAACGTCAACTGTAATATTGACATTCAATTAATAGATAGAGATTTTGATTTGGCGAACCACATGAGATAAGAGAACTTGATTTATTTTTATTAAAGAATTATTATTGAATTTGAAAGGGCATTTCATTAATAAAAGCATAGCTTTATATAGCCACATCATAATATAAAAATTGACGCTGACAACGTGGGGCTTATAGTGATTGTTAGTCAGTTTGTTTATGACATTACTGAATATAATATATGGTGTTCAAATGAGGGGTTTTTAAAAACCATGTTGCTTGACATTTATGACACATGTCGCCAGTAAAGAGGGGATATTGACATAATAAAAATAAACAGATTTAATTGTAACTGATAAACCAAGTTTATGGTTAATTTTGCATTAACAATTGTGAATTAAGGAATAAGATTGTAATAAAACAATCATGGCTTAGTTTAGCGACTAACTCCGATCAACATGTGCTATACACCATTCGACGCGTCTCGTCGAGCTGAACAATATTGTCCATGGGGACAATCGGGGCAGACCAATGGTTACTGAGATACAGCACTCGAAAGTTTTTTTTTTATAAACTTTTTTCTTCGTGGAAAACACTCTGGCGCCTTTGGCGGGGCGCCGCACAGCATTTCGCGCAGCGTACCTCACCGAAGGCTAATAACAAGTCACACTGCGCGCCACCTAACCTAACCTTACCTAACATAACCTAACTTAACCTAATCTAATTTAGCGACCAACTCCGATCGACATGTGCTATACACCATTCGACGCGTCTCGTCGAGCTGAACAATATTGCTGCTGGGGACATTCGGGACAGACCAATGGTTACTGAGATACAGCACTCTAAAGTTTTTTTTTTTATAAATTTTTTTCTTCGTGGAAAACACTCTGGCGCCTTTGGCGGGGCGCCGCACAGCATTTCGCGCAGCGTACCTCACCGAAGGCTAATAACAAGTCACACTGCGCGCCACCTAACCTAACCTTACCTAACATAACCTAACTTAACCTAATCTAGTTTAGCGACCAACTCCGATCGACATGTGCTATACACCATTCGACTCGTCTCGTCGAGCTGAACAATATTGCTGCTGGGGACATTCGGGGCAGACCAACGGTTACTGAGATACAGCACAGTAAAAATTAAAATGTCCTACACTAAGTCTATGGCGAGTTCGCTTTAAAATGTCTATGTTAAATCATATGTGTTGGGTTGCGTTGGGTTGGGTAGGGTTGGATTGGGTTGGGTTGGTTTGGATTGGTTTGGGTTGGGTTGGGTTGGGTCGGGTTGGGTTGGGCTGGGTTGGTTTGGGTTGGGTGAGGTTAGGTTAGGATAGGTTAGGTTAGGATAGGTTAGGTTAGGTTTGGGTAGGTTAGGTTAGGTTATGTTAGGTCAGGTGAGGTTATGTTAGGTCAGGTGAGGTTAAGCAAGGTTAGGTTAGGTTAGGTTATGTTAGGTCAGGTTAGGATAGGTTAGGTAAGGTTATGTTAGGTTAGGTTAGGTTAGGATAGGTTAGGGGAGGATAGGTTAGGTTAGGTAAGGTTATGTTAGGTTAGGTAAGGTTAGGTTAGGTTAGGTTAGGATAGGGTAGGTTTGGGTAGGTTAGGTTAGGTTAGATTATGTTAGGTCAGGTGAGGGTAAGCAAGGTTAGGTTAGGTTAGGTTAGGATAGGTAAGGTTATGTTAGGTTAGGTTAGGTAAGGTTAGGTTAGGATAGGTTAGGTTAGGTAAGGTTAGTTTAGGTTAGGTGAGGTTAGGTTAGGTTTGGATAGGTTAGGATAGGTTAGGTTAGGGTAGGTTAGGTTAGGTTAGGTGGCGCGCAATGTGACTTGTTATTAGCCTTCGGTGAGGTACGCTGCGCGGCGTCCCGCCGAAGTCTCCAGCGTGTTTTCCACGAAGAAAAATTTTATAGAAAAAAACTTTATAGTGCTGTATCTCAGTAACCATTGGTCTGCCTCGAATGTCCCCAGCAGCTATATTGTTCAGCTGGACTTCGAACAGCTACCAAACATGAACAGCAAAAAAGTCATCAAAGTGCTGAAGAAATGGGTCGCGTTGCATGGAATTCCAGACGTATTATCAACAGACAATAGAAGACAGTATACATCGGAAGAATTTAGTAAGTTCAGAAAGGAATGGCAGTTTGACCACAGATTTTCAAGACAGGACGAAGAATTCGATTGCAGAAGTTGCGGCAAAAGACATGGAAAGAAGTCTTGCCCGGCATATCAGCTAAAATGTGACGCTGTTATAAATGGGGACACTTTAAGAAGATGTGCAGAGCAAAGGAAGTAAAACAGTTCAAACCAACCACGGCGATGATGAGGATAATGATGAACAGGTACTCTACGTTTCAACACTTGAATTAATTGAAGAAGGAAGTAATGATTGGTTTGAAACTGGAGAGCCCATAAATGAGCCAACACCATCAGCATCGCCAATGGTAATAGTCAAACAAAATAAAAAGATACGCATTTGTATCGATCCATCACAGCTCAACAAAAATCTTAAAGGGAGACATTATTCCTTGCAAACATTAGAAGAGATATCAACCCGTATTCATGGCAGAACATACAGAAGAAATTCCTGGTTTCTAAGAAAGACGAGCATCCTAAGACCACCTACAGAAGTGGTGCTCCCAGGACGACCACCACCAAACCGAAGGGAGATGTCAGCATAATACATATCATGTAGTATCAGGTAGGCATGTAAAACAGTAGTTTAGATAAATAAACGTATTGACATTGACATTTACAATTCACTGCAACGTTAGCGTCCGCCTAGAACGGTCGTGTTTTTGCTGTTGTGTTCTTCGTAGTGTTTTCGTTTGGAAATCGAACAGTTAAGGTAAGTTTATTAATCCAGTGTCCTGCTTAACATTGATTTATCTCTAGATTATTATGGCATACCTAGAAGTACGCCACAACCGCCGCAATCTGCCCGCAACTAGCGAAGCGGCGATTGCGTGGCTCACTGCTAATGGCCTTTTGGTAAACGCTGCTGTGTGCCCTATCGCTCGTTGTGGACAGCGCATGACTTGGGTGAAGGACAGCGGGCTGGGTAGTTACCGGTGTAACGCCACTGAGCCACGTAAGTGCCGGCGTTACCGGAAGAAGACGCCCGTTGCCGCGGATTCTTGGCTTTCGGGCGCGCATCTGGCGCCTGAAGACATCATCAGGTGAGACAATGGTGTACAATTAGAGCAGCTTACTAATCAATATCCTATTCTAGTCTGTGTTACAGTTGGGCGTGGGACGAGTCGTACGCCAAGACTCGACAAGAATGCGCCGACCCGTCGTTAAGGGAACGCCTTGGCCAGCAAATGATCTGTGATTGGTGAGTTATTACACAGTTAGTAATGCTTGGTTCTAATAGATTCATTTACAGGTACAATTTCTGCAGCGAGGTGGCCATCGCAGAGCTGGAGGCCGAGCAACAGAGCGCCGGCATGATTGGTGGTGAAATGCCCGATGGCAAGCCGATCATCGTGCAGATTGACGAGGCGAAGTTCGGCAAGCGCAAGTATGAGCGGGGTCGACTCATCGAAGGCCATTGGGTTCTCGGCATGATTGCTGAGGAGAAACCTGATGGACAGAGATGTTTCGACCTCCGCTTGGAAGTTTGCGATGGCAACCGCCGAACTAAGGAAGTCCTGTGGCCTCTCATACAGAATCACGTCGCGCCTGGTAGTTATCAAAACTTTTCGTTCATGTGTCTAATTGCAACCCTCTAGGATCTCTTGTCATCACCGATTCGTGGGCGGCATATGAAGGCCTCGAGGAGCTGAGCTATCACCACCGCACTCTCAACCACAGCGTTGAGTTTGTCAGTAAGTTTCAATTATACTTGTCGTTTCACATGTCTAACCTTTGTTTTTATTAGATATCGATGGTGAACACACTCAGCGGATTGAGTCGTCGTGGCGCATTGCGAAGGCCAAGCTGCTCGCGCGCCCGGGTCCTCAAGACGACTTTGGCGGTCGCATGATGGAGTATCTATGGCGCCGTAAAGTCAGTCATGAGGGTCAAGACCCTATGGAAGCGTTGCTGCGAGCCATCCGCCGTGAATACGGCGACAAGCGTGACGCCGACTAGTGCCTGTATAAGTGTGTGTATAAGTGTGTGTATAAGCGTGTGTCTAAGTGTGTGTATAAATGTGTTCCGCGTTAATAGTGCTGTATCTCAGTAACTATTAGTTTAGGTTAGGTTAGGTTAGGTAAGGTTAGGTTAGGTAAAAAAGTCAGAGGACAGTAGATGTATATACTGTGGACAGGGTGACTCGGCGGAGAACACTATATTTGAGTGTGACCGCTGGATTGTACACAGAGAACGGCTGCTAACGACAATAGATAGAGCAATAGATGCAAGGATCAACCCTGGATACCGAACAATGCGCAAGCGATACCGGTGCCTACGAGGCGAAGAGGCTGGGGATTTTAGTCGGTGAGAATCCGACACTATGAATGTACGGGCATTCATGTATATTAAGATTTTCCCCTGCCAAACCAAAAAAAAAAAGTTACGTTAGGTTAGGTAAGGTTGGGTTAGGTTAGGTAAGGTTAGGTTAGGTTAGATTATGTTAGGTTAGGTAAGGTTAGGTTAGGTTAGGTCAGGTAAGGTTAGGTTAGGTTAGGTTAGGTTAGGTAAGGTTAGGTTAGGTTAAGTTAGGTAAGGTAAGGTTAGGTTAAGTTAGGTAAGTTTAGGTTAGGTTAGGATAGGTTAGGTTAGGTAAGGTTAGGTAAGTATAGGTTAGGTTAGGTAAGGTAAGGTTAGATGAAGTCAGGTTAGGTTAGGTTAGGATAGGTTACGTTAGGTTAGGTTAGGTTAGGTCAGGTGAAGTTAGGTTAGGTTAGGTTAGGGTAGTTTAGGTTAGGTTAGGTTAGGTCAGGTGACGTTAGGTTAGGGTAGGTTAGGTGAGGTTAGGTTAGGTAAGGTTGGGTTAGGTTAGGTAAGGTTAGATTAGGTTAGGTGAGGTTAGGTTAGGTAAGGTTAGATTAGGTTAGGTAAGTTTAGGTTAAGTTAGGTTAGGATAGGTGAAGTTAAGTCAGGTCAACTTAGGCTAGGTTAGGTTAAGTTAGGTTAGGTTAGGTTAGGTAAGGTTAGGTTAGCTTACGTTAGGTTAGGTTAGGTTAGGTAAGGTTAGGTTAGGTGAGGTTAGGTTAGGTTAGGTAAGGTTAGGTTAGGTAAGGTTAAGTTAGATTAGGTTGGGATAGGTTGAGTTAGGATAGGTTAGGTAAGGGAAGTTTAGGTTAAGTCAGGTTAGGTTATGTTAGGTTAAGTTAGGTTAGGTTAAGTTAGGTTAGGTTAGGTTAAGTTAGGTAAGGTAAGGTTAGGTTAGTTTAAGTTAGGTTAGGTCCGGTTAGATTGGTGTCAAGGGGGCCCCATGAGGAACAGTCCACCTTGGAGGAAGCCTCATGGGTAGTCCGCAGGGCCCTGACAACTTGCACTTGTGCAGACTGATTCAGGGTCAAGACCGTAGTCCGCGAGCGAAGAGCCGCAACCTACTCGAGGTGACACTGTTTATAAACTAAAGACTACGGATCTAGAGGAGCTATACCTCGATAAAAAACCGCCGCCAACAAACAACAGTCCGGCACGAGGCTTATCCGGATACCAGCCCTCGGGTGAGGACCGGTTAATACTCTAGCCGGCAATGCCGTGGCATAGTCGCCGCGGGAGTATACCGGAAACGGGCCAAGGCCACGACCGGATGCTACCCGGGACGCCAACGCCGACCTGTGGGCATGCGTTGATATCCGGACGGATTTTGATGGCGACCACTGCTTGAAACGGACAATCTACCGGGCGAGACGCCTGAAGATATGCGACCCAGAGGGCTCCCCCGGTGACCGAACCTCCTGAAGCGTGCCCATGTCTCCGTAAACCCGGACTCCGACGTGGGATGGTAGGAGATAGCCACCCCGAAGCTTGAAGGGGCGGAAGCTGGCTGTTGTCACTGGGAGACATTTCGGAAGACGATGGACGCTTGGCCTCACACCCGCGCGGGACCCGGCTGTGGGGGTACTATAGGCCGTTCTGCACGAACGTGCATAGAAAATAGTAAATAAATTGTATTAGAGCGCTTTCCGTAGTGTGCAGAAGGTGCAGGGCTGGCTACCCTAAACAAAACAAATATTGAAAGGTTAAACAGAAATCAAGCGGAAATGAATAAAGAAAGGCATAGCAGTACACCAATATGTTCTCCCAAAACAGATGGAAGCAGAAGATTCTCAATAGTGACGTCTCCGTCACGGCCTTTGGGATCCCCACTACCAATTCCAACGAGATGTAACGTAAGCTGTCTTGACCTTACGTGGGACGAAGAAGAAGGACGGTCAGTAAAGAGAAAGAGGGAGGGCTGAAGAAAAAGAAGTCTGCGAAAGAAAAAGGATACTGGCAAACAAAACACGAAAAGTAATAAAAGAAGTAGATGTAGAAGTGGGGAAGCTATTCCGCGCATGCAGGGAGAATATAAATACCAAAAAGGAGATTAAGGAGCAATCGAACAGACTGAAGAGTCTTCTGTACCAACTCATGACGACCGAAATCCAGGAGCTCTTGCAGACTCTAGGTAACCATATCCAAGATGAGGGAAGAACAGAAGAAAGGATGTTAATAGAAATACAAACGGACAGAATAAGCGACACAGTCTCAACACAGACTGAACCTACAGTCAAAATTAGTAGGGAAACCCAGTCCCAAGGTGTGGACACAAGAGAGGCAGGTACACAGGCAATAAATTACACAAAAAGAAGTAAAGCAATAGACGCTAAAAAAGAAATAGAGACTAAAGAAATGGGTACACAAACAAATAGTAACACATAAACCTGGGACAATATGCAACAGTATTCCAGACCGAGGTAACAGCAATTCTAACCTGCGCCCAATTAATGGTGCAGAGATCCTACAAAGGCAGGAGAATACACATCCTGACGGACAGCCAAGCAGCTTTAAAAGCGCTGTCATCTAACCAGTTCAACTCAGAACTGGTATATGAATGCCATAAAAAACTGGTTCAACTAGGTACTCTACGTTTCACCACTTGAATTAATTGAAGAAGGAAGTAATGATTGGTTTGAAACTGGAGAGCCCATAAATGAGCCAACACCATCAGCATCGCCAATGGTAATAGTCAAACAAAATAAAAAGATACGCATTTGTATCGATCCATCACAGCTCAACAAAAATCTTAAAGGGAGACATTATTCCTTGCAAACATTAGAAGAGATATCAACCCGTATTCATGGCAGAACATACAGAAGAAATTCCTGGTTTCTAAGAAAGACGAGCATCCTAAGACCACCTACAGAAGTGGTGCTCCCAGGACGACCACCACCAAACCGAAGGGAGATGTCAGCATAATACATATCATGTAGTATCAGGTAGGCATGTAAAACAGTAGTTTAGATAAATAAACGTATTGACATTGACATTTACAATTCACTGCAACGTTAGCGTCCGCCTAGAACGGTCGTGTTTTTGCTGTTGTGTTCTTCGTAGTGTTTTCGTTTGGAAATCGAACAGTTAAGGTAAGTTTATTAATCCAGTGTCCTGCTTAACATTGATTTATCTCTAGATTATTATGGCATACCTAGAAGTACGCCACAACCGCCGCAATCTGCCCGCAACTAGCGAAGCGGCGATTGCGTGGCTCACTGCTAATGGCCTTTTGGTAAACGCTGCTGTGTGCCCTATCGCTCGTTGTGGACAGCGCATGACTTGGGTGAAGGACAGCGGGCTGGGTAGTTACCGGTGTAACGCCACTGAGCCACGTAAGTGCCGGCGTTACCGGAAGAAGACGCCCGTTGCCGCGGATTCTTGGCTTTCGGGCGCGCATCTGGCGCCTGAAGACATCATCAGGTGAGACAATGGTGTACAATTAGAGCAGCTTACTAATCAATATCCTATTCTAGTCTGTGTTACAGTTGGGCGTGGGACGAGTCGTACGCCAAGACTCGACAAGAATGCGCCGACCCGTCGTTAAGGGAACGCCTTGGCCAGCAAATGATCTGTGATTGGTGAGTTATTACACAGTTAGTAATGCTTGGTTCTAATAGATTCATTTACAGGTACAATTTCTGCAGCGAGGTGGCCATCGCAGAGCTGGAGGCCGAGCAACAGAGCGCCGGCATGATTGGTGGTGAAATGCCCGATGGCAAGCCGATCATCGTGCAGATTGACGAGGCGAAGTTCGGCAAGCGCAAGTATGAGCGGGGTCGACTCATCGAAGGCCATTGGGTTCTCGGCATGATTGCTGAGGAGAAACCTGATGGACAGAGATGTTTCGACCTCCGCTTGGAAGTTTGCGATGGCAACCGCCGAACTAAGGAAGTCCTGTGGCCTCTCATACAGACTCACGTCGCGCCTGGTAGTTATCAAAACTTTTCGTTCATGTGTCTAATTGCAACCCTCTAGGATCTCTTATCATCACCGATTCGTGGGCGGCATATGAAGGCCTCGAGGAGCTGAGCTATCACCACCGCACTCTCAACCACAGCGTTGAGTTTGTCAGTAAGTTTCAATTATACTTGTCGTTTCACATGTCTAACCTTTGTTTTTATTAGATATCGATGGTGAACACACTCAGCGGATTGAGTCGTCGTGGCGCATTGCGAAGGCCAAGCTGCTCGCGCGCCCGGGTCCTCAAGACGACTTTGGCGGTCGCATGATGGAGTATCTATGGCGCCGTAAAGTCAGTCATGAGGGTCAAGACCCTATGGAAGCGTTGCTGCGAGCCATCCGCCGTGAATACGGCGACAAGCGTGACGCCGACTAGTGCCTGTATAAGTGTGTGTATAAGTGTGTGTATAAGCGTGTGTCTAAGTGTGTGTATAAATGTGTTCCGCGTTAATAGTGCTGTATCTCAGTAACTATTAGTTTAGGTTAGGTTAGGTTAGGTAAGGTTAGGTTAGGTAAAAAAGTCAGAGGACAGTAGATGTATATACTGTGGACAGGGTGACTCGGCGGAGAACACTATATTTGAGTGTGACCGCTGGATTGTACACAGAGAACGGCTGCTAACGACAATAGATAGAGCAATAGATGCAAGGATCAACCCTGGATACCGAACAATGCGCAAGCGATACCGGTGCCTACGAGGCGAAGAGGCTGGGGATTTTAGTCGGTGAGAATCCGACACTATGAATGTACGGGCATTCATGTATATTAAGATTTTCCCCTGCCAAACCAAAAAAAAAAAGTTACGTTAGGTTAGGTAAGGTTGGGTTAGGTTAGGTAAGGTTAGGTTAGGTTAGATTATGTTAGGTTAGGTAAGGTTAGGTTAGGTTAGGTCAGGTAAGGTTAGGTTAGGTTAGGTTAGGTTAGGTAAGGTTAGGTTAGGTTAAGTTAGGTAAGGTAAGGTTAGGTTAAGTTAGGTAAGTTTAGGTTAGGTTAGGATAGGTTAGGTTAGGTAAGGTTAGGTAAGTATAGGTTAGGTTAGGTAAGGTAAGGTTAGATGAAGTCAGGTTAGGTTAGGTTAGGATAGGTTACGTTAGGTTAGGTTAGGTTAGGTCAGGTGAAGTTAGGTTAGGTTAGGTTAGGGTAGTTTAGGTTAGGTTAGGTTAGGTCAGGTGACGTTAGGTTAGGGTAGGTTAGGTGAGGTTAGGTTAGGTAAGGTTGGGTTAGGTTAGGTAAGGTTAGATTAGGTTAGGTGAGGTTAGGTTAGGTAAGGTTAGATTAGGTTAGGTAAGTTTAGGTTAAGTTAGGTTAGGATAGGTGAAGTTAAGTCAGGTCAACTTAGGCTAGGTTAGGTTAAGTTAGGTTAGGTTAGGTTAGGTAAGGTTAGGTTAGCTTACGTTAGGTTAGGTTAGGTTAGGTTAGGTGAGGTTAGGTTAGGTTAGGTAAGGTTAGGTTAGGTAAGGTTAAGTTAGATTAGGTTGGGATAGGTTGAGTTAGGATAGGTTAGGTAAGGGAAGTTTAGGTTAAGTCAGGTTAGGTTATGTTAGGTTAAGTTAGGTTAGGTTAAGTTAGGTTAGGTTAGGTTAAGTTAGGTAAGGTAAGGTTAGGTTAGTTTAAGTTAGGTTAGGTCCGGTTAGATTGGTGTCAAGGGGGCCCCATGAGGAACAGTCCACCTTGGAGGAAGCCTCATGGGTAGTCCGCAGGGCCCTGACAACTTGCACTTGTGCAGACTGATTCAGGGTCAAGACCGTAGTCCGCGAGCGAAGAGCCGCAACCTACTCGAGGTGACACTGTTTATAAACTAAAGACTACGGATCTAGAGGAGCTATACCTCGATAAAAAACCGCCGCCAACAAACAACAGTCCGGCACGAGGCTTATCCGGATACCAGCCCTCGGGTGAGGACCGGTTAATACTCTAGCCGGCAATGCCGTGGCATAGTCGCCGCGGGAGTATACCGGAAACGGGCCAAGGCCACGACCGGATGCTACCCGGGACGCCAACGCCGACCTGTGGGCATGCGTTGATATCCGGACGGATTTTGATGGCGACCACTGCTTGAAACGGACAATCTACCGGGCGAGACGCCTGAAGATATGCGACCCAGAGGGCTCCCCCGGTGACCGAACCTCCTGAAGCGTGCCCATGTCTCCGTAAACCCGGACTCCGACGTGGGATGGTAGGAGATAGCCACCCCGAAGCTTGAAGGGGCGGAAGCTGGCTGTTGTCACTGGGAGACATTTCGGAAGACGATGGACGCTTGGCCTCACACCCGCGCGGGACCCGGCTGTGGGGGTACTATAGGCCGTTCTGCACGAACGTGCATAGAAAATAGTAAATAAATTGTATTAGAGCGCTTTCCGTAGTGTGCAGAAGGTGCAGGGCTGGCTACCCTAAACAAAACAAATATTGAAAGGTTAAACAGAAATCAAGCGGAAATGAATAAAGAAAGGCATAGCAGTACACCAATATGTTCTCCCAAAACAGATGGAAGCAGAAGATTCTCAATAGTGACGTCTCCGTCACGGCCTTTGGGATCCCCACTACCAATTCCAACGAGATGTAACGTAAGCTGTCTTGACCTTACGTGGGACGAAGAAGAAGGACGGTCAGTAAAGAGAAAGAGGGAGGGCTGAAGAAAAAGAAGTCTGCGAAAGAAAAAGGATACTGGCAAACAAAACACGAAAAGTAATAAAAGAAGTAGATGTAGAAGTGGGGAAGCTATTCCGCGCATGCAGGGAGAATATAAATACCAAAAAGGAGATTAAGGAGCAATCGAACAGACTGAAGAGTCTTCTGTACCAACTCATGACGACCGAAATCCAGGAGCTCTTGCAGACTCTAGGTAACCATATCCAAGATGAGGGAAGAACAGAAGAAAGGATGTTAATAGAAATACAAACGGACAGAATAAGCGACACAGTCTCAACACAGACTGAACCTACAGTCAAAATTAGTAGGGAAACCCAGTCCCAAGGTGTGGACACAAGAGAGGCAGGTACACAGGCAATAAATTACACAAAAAGAAGTAAAGCAATAGACGCTAAAAAAGAAATAGAGACTAAAGAAATGGGTACACAAACAAATAGTAACACATAAACCTGGGACAATATGCAACAGTATTCCAGACCGAGGTAACAGCAATTCTAACCTGCGCCCAATTAATGGTGCAGAGATCCTACAAAGGCAGGAGAATACACATCCTGACGGACAGCCAAGCAGCTTTAAAAGCGCTGTCATCTAACCAGTTCAACTCAGAACTGGTATATGAATGCCATAAAAAACTGGTTCAACTAGGTACTCTACGTTTCACCACTTGAATTAATTGAAGAAGGAAGTAATGATTGGTTTGAAACTGGAGAGCCCATAAATGAGCCAACACCATCAGCATCGCCAATGGTAATAGTCAAACAAAATAAAAAGATACGCATTTGTATCGATCCATCACAGCTCAACAAAAATCTTAAAGGGAGACATTATTCCTTGCAAACATTAGAAGAGATATCAACCCGTATTCATGGCAGAACATACAGAAGAAATTCCTGGTTTCTAAGAAAGACGAGCATCCTAAGACCACCTACAGAAGTGGTGCTCCCAGGACGACCACCACCAAACCGAAGGGAGATGTCAGCATAATACATATCATGTAGTATCAGGTAGGCATGTAAAACAGTAGTTTAGATAAATAAACGTATTGACATTGACATTTACAATTCACTGCAACGTTAGCGTCCGCCTAGAACGGTCGTGTTTTTGCTGTTGTGTTCTTCGTAGTGTTTTCGTTTGGAAATCGAACAGTTAAGGTAAGTTTATTAATCCAGTGTCCTGCTTAACATTGATTTATCTCTAGATTATTATGGCATACCTAGAAGTACGCCACAACCGCCGCAATCTGCCCGCAACTAGCGAAGCGGCGATTGCGTGGCTCACTGCTAATGGCCTTTTGGTAAACGCTGCTGTGTGCCCTATCGCTCGTTGTGGACAGCGCATGACTTGGGTGAAGGACAGCGGGCTGGGTAGTTACCGGTGTAACGCCACTGAGCCACGTAAGTGCCGGCGTTACCGGAAGAAGACGCCCGTTGCCGCGGATTCTTGGCTTTCGGGCGCGCATCTGGCGCCTGAAGACATCATCAGGTGAGACAATGGTGTACAATTAGAGCAGCTTACTAATCAATATCCTATTCTAGTCTGTGTTACAGTTGGGCGTGGGACGAGTCGTACGCCAAGACTCGACAAGAATGCGCCGACCCGTCGTTAAGGGAACGCCTTGGCCAGCAAATGATCTGTGATTGGTGAGTTATTACACAGTTAGTAATGCTTGGTTCTAATAGATTCATTTACAGGTACAATTTCTGCAGCGAGGTGGCCATCGCAGAGCTGGAGGCCGAGCAACAGAGCGCCGGCATGATTGGTGGTGAAATGCCCGATGGCAAGCCGATCATCGTGCAGATTGACGAGGCGAAGTTCGGCAAGCGCAAGTATGAGCGGGGTCGACTCATCGAAGGCCATTGGGTTCTCGGCATGATTGCTGAGGAGAAACCTGATGGACAGAGATGTTTCGACCTCCGCTTGGAAGTTTGCGATGGCAACCGCCGAACTAAGGAAGTCCTGTGGCCTCTCATACAGAATCACGTCGCGCCTGGTAGTTATCAAAACTTTTCGTTCATGTGTCTAATTGCAACCCTCTAGGATCTCTTATCATCACCGATTCGTGGGCGGCATATGAAGGCCTCGAGGAGCTGAGCTATCACCACCGCACTCTCAACCACAGCGTTGAGTTTGTCAGTAAGTTTCAATTATACTTGTCGTTTCACATGTCTAACCTTTGTTTTTATTAGATATCGATGGTGAACACACTCAGCGGATTGAGTCGTCGTGGCGCATTGCGAAGGCCAAGCTGCTCGCGCGCCCGGGTCCTCAAGACGACTTTGGCGGTCGCATGATGGAGTATCTATGGCGCCGTAAAGTCAGTCATGAGGGTCAAGACCCTATGGAAGCGTTGCTGCGAGCCATCCGCCGTGAATACGGCGACAAGCGTGACGCCGACTAGTGCCTGTATAAGTGTGTGTATAAGTGTGTGTATAAGTGTGTGTCTAAGTGTGTGTATAAATGTGTTCCGCGTTAATAGTGCTGTATCTCAGTAACTATTAGTTTAGGTTAGGTTAGGTTAGGTAAGGTTAGGTTAGGTAAAAAAGTCAGAGGACAGTAGATGTATATACTGTGGACAGGGTGACTCGGCGGAGAACACTATATTTGAGTGTGACCGCTGGATTGTACACAGAGAACGGCTGCTAACGACAATAGATAGAGCAATAGATGCAAGGATCAACCCTGGATACCGAACAATGCGCAAGCGATACCGGTGCCTACGAGGCGAAGAGGCTGGGGATTTTAGTCGGTGAGAATCCGACACTATGAATGTACGGGCATTCATGTATATTAAGATTTTCCCCTGCCAAACCAAAAAAAAAAAGTTACGTTAGGTTAGGTAAGGTTGGGTTAGGTTAGGTAAGGTTAGGTTAGGTTAGATTATGTTAGGTTAGGTAAGGTTAGGTTAGGTTAGGTCAGGTAAGGTTAGGTTAGGTTAGGTTAGGTTAGGTAAGGTTAGGTTAGGTTAAGTTAGGTAAGGTAAGGTTAGGTTAAGTTAGGTAAGTTTAGGTTAGGATAGGTTAGGTTAGGTAAGTATAGGTTAGGTTAGGTAAGGTAAGGTTAGATGAAGTCAGGTTAGGTTAGGTTAGGATAGGTTACGTTAGGTTAGGTTAGGTTAGGTCAGGTGAAGTTAGGTTAGGTTAGGTTAGGGTAGTTTAGGTTAGGTTAGGTTAGGTTAGGTTAGGTCAGGTGACGTTAGGTTAGGGTAGGTTAGGTGAGGTTAGGTTAGGTAAGGTTGGGTTAGGTTAGGTAAGGTTAGATTAGGTTAGGTGAGGTTAGGTTAGGTAAGGTTAGATTAGGTTAGGTAAGTTTAGGTTAAGTTAGGTTAGGATAGGTGAAGTTAAGTCAGGTCAACTTAGGCTAGGTTAGGTTAAGTTAGGTTAGGTTAGGTTAGGTAAGGTTAGGTTAGCTTACGTTAGGTTAGGTTAGGTTAGGTAAGGTTAGGTTAGGTGAGGTTAGGTTAGGTTAGGTAAGGTTAGGTTAGGTAAGGTTAAGTTAGATTAGGTTGGGATAGGTTGAGTTAGGATAGGTTAGGTAAGGGAAGTTTAGGTTAAGTCAGGTTAGGTTATGTTAGGTTAAGTTAGGTTAGGTTAAGTTAGGTTAGGTTAGGTTAAGTTAGGTAAGGTAAGGTTAGGTTAGTTTAAGTTAGGTTAGGTCCGGTTAGATTGGTGTCAAGGGGGCCCCATGAGGAACAGTCCACCTTGGAGGAAGCCTCATGGGTAGTCCGCAGGGCCCTGACAACTTGCACTTGTGCAGACTGATTCAGGGTCAAGACCGTAGTCCGCGAGCGAAGAGCCGCAACCTACTCGAGGTGACACTGTTTATAAACTAAAGACTACGGATCTAGAGGAGCTATACCTCGATAAAAAACCGCCGCCAACAAACAACAGTCCGGCACGAGGCTTATCCGGATACCAGCCCTCGGGTGAGGACCGGTTAATACTCTAGCCGGCAATGCCGTGGCATAGTCGCCGCGGGAGTATACCGGAAACGGGCCAAGGCCACGACCGGATGCTACCCGGGACGCCAACGCCGACCTGTGGGCATGCGTTGATATCCGGACGGATTTTGATGGCGACCACTGCTTGAAACGGACAATCTACCGGGCGAGACGCCTGAAGATATGCGACCCAGAGGGCTCCCCCGGTGACCGAACCTCCTGAAGCGTGCCCATGTCTCCGTAAACCCGGACTCCGACGTGGGATGGTAGGAGATAGCCACCCCGAAGCTTGAAGGGGCGGAAGCTGGCTGTTGTCACTGGGAGACATTTCGGAAGACGATGGACGCTTGGCCTCACACCCGCGCGGGACCCGGCTGTGGGGGTACTATAGGCCGTTCTGCACGAACGTGCATAGAAAATAGTAAATAAATTGTATTAGAGCGCTTTCCGTAGTGTGCAGAAGGTGCAGGGCTGGCTACCCTAAACAAAACAAATATTGAAAGGTTAAACAGAAATCAAGCGGAAATGAATAAAGAAAGGCATAGCAGTACACCAATATGTTCTCCCAAAACAGATGGAAGCAGAAGATTCTCAATAGTGACGTCTCCGTCACGGCCTTTGGGATCCCCACTACCAATTCCAACGAGATGTAACGTAAGCTGTCTTGACCTTACGTGGGACGAAGAAGAAGGACGGTCAGTAAAGAGAAAGAGGGAGGGCTGAAGAAAAAGAAGTCTGCGAAAGAAAAAGGATACTGGCAAACAAAACACGAAAAGTAATAAAAGAAGTAGATGTAGAAGTGGGGAAGCTATTCCGCGCATGCAGGGAGAATATAAATACCAAAAAGGAGATTAAGGAGCAATCGAACAGACTGAAGAGTCTTCTGTACCAACTCATGACGACCGAAATCCAGGAGCTCTTGCAGACTCTAGGTAACCATATCCAAGATGAGGGAAGAACAGAAGAAAGGATGTTAATAGAAATACAAACGGACAGAATAAGCGACACAGTCTCAACACAGACTGAACCTACAGTCAAAATTAGTAGGGAAACCCAGTCCCAAGGTGTGGACACAAGAGAGGCAGGTACACAGGCAATAAATTACACAAAAAGAAGTAAAGCAATAGACGCTAAAAAAGAAATAGAGACTAAAGAAATGGGTACACAAACAAATAGTAACACATAAACCTGGGACAATATGCAACAGTATTCCAGACCGAGGTAACAGCAATTCTAACCTGCGCCCAATTAATGGTGCAGAGATCCTACAAAGGCAGGAGAATACACATCCTGACGGACAGCCAAGCAGCTTTAAAAGCGCTGTCATCTAACCAGTTCAACTCAGAACTGGTATATGAATGCCATAAAAAACTGGTTCAACTGGGAGAACACAACAAACTTCGCCTGTTGTGGGTCCCAGGTCACCAAGGAATAATAGGCAACGAAAAAGCAGACAAACTAGCAAAATCAGCCAGTACTATCCAGCTGATAGGACCAGAGCCTACCTGTAACATAGCTTATAGCATGATCAGGGAGCAAACTAGAAGCTGGTTATGAGATAAACATCGCAAATTCTGGCACGACTACCCTAAAGCAAGGCACTCTAGAAACTACATAGGGGAACCGTCCAAGAAAGCGACACTGGCACTCCTGGAAAATGGAAGAGAGAAAATAAAACACATAACAAGGATAACTACAGGACACTGTTATATGAACAAACATATGCACACAATAGGAGTGGCAACAAACACAGAATGTAGATTCTGTGAAGAGGAGGACGAGACTCCAATCCACTGGATATGCGAGTGCGAGGAACTCATAACTCTGCGACATAAACACTTTGGGGAAACAACAATCGAACCCGAACTACTGATAAACACCTCACTAAACTCACTAGGAAGCTTTTTTGAGGACATCGGAATACCTCTGTGAGGCTAGGTGAAGCACTGGGATGTGCACAATAGGTCTTTTAGGCCGCAGTGCAGAAAGGGGAACTAACCCAACCAGAAGTATATATAATATAATAAAGGAATAGACGCTAAAAAAGAAATAGAGACTAAAGAAATGGGTACACAAACAAATAGTAACACACAAACCCTAATGGAAATGCCAGAAATAACAGAAGACACAGATAAGACTGATGTAATAAGAAAGGAATGGGACGAAAACGTACATAAAGTGACAAAAATTGAGAAAGGAAATCCAAGTACATATGAAGACGGTAGAAACAGAATATACCTGATGGACACGGCGAAAGAAAATTAAATAGAAAACTTAATAATAAAAAAACTTAGAGAACAAAAACCGATAGTTGATAGTATACTTGAAAAGGGACAAGTTGGACCGGGTAAGGTGATATATACTGTAGATAGAACTATAATAAGAAGCGGAGAAATGGAAAATATAGACAAGAAGAACGAAAGGGAAACTTTTACCTTCCTCGTAGGAAGTCAAGTAGAAGACGTTGATACAGATCCTAAAAATATGAAGAAAATGATGGAAATTCTAGAAAACCTCCGGGTAGTTATGAGTAAAGAAAAAATTAAAGAAGCGGTGGTAGCGACTACGACTACAATAGAAATATGCCTATTACGAAAAATGATAGAAGTGGTATCCTGCAAAGACGAGCTAGAAATAACTATACTGGTAACCGGGAAAAAATATAGAGAGGAAGTTGAAGGAGAGGAAGCCTGGCAGATGCAGAGGAGCAGAAGTAAAAAAAAAGAGGGGCAAGTTATAGAAATTCGACCTAACGAAAAGGAGGGATACAGCTATGCCTCGATAATGAAAACAATGAAGGAAAAGATCCAGGTCGAAGATATAGGAATCGATATCAGTAAGGTAACTAAAACAAGAGGGGGTAACGTTAGAATCACGTTTAAAGAAAAGAAAGAAGGGGCGATGCAAGAATTCAAAGAGAAGACCATGAAGGAGCTGGGAAAGGAAGGAACGATGACTAAAAATGGAAGGAGTAATCAAATAATCATTATCCGGGATATTGATATGATAACCAAGGAAGAAATTAGAGAGGCCCTGTGTAAAAGCCTACAAATAACGACTGAAGATATAAAAGTGCATACCCTAAAAGAGAATCTAAAGGGAGGGGAACAAGTGGTTACAGTTGAGGTAGCAGAGGGGTTTGCAAAGATGCTACTACAGAAACAGAAGGTTAAGATTGGTTGGACAAGATGTAGAGTGTACGAGCTACTACATCCAACCAGGTGCTATAGATGTCATAAACACGGAGACATAGGAAAGGACTGCACTCAAGACGTGAATGAGATGAGAGATAAGTGTCTAAACTGTGGACAGAAGGGGCATAAAAGAAGTGACTGCAAAAATGAGCCCTTTTGTATTGAGTGTCAAAAGGGGAGGCATGCATCGGCTACCATGAAGTGTCCGAACTACAGAGATGCAGTAAGACAAATGAAAGAAACTAAACAGCAAGGAGGGTACAACTCAGGAAATAGAGGGGCCCACAGAAAAAAATCGCAGATAGAAAGAAGCGAGAATATGGACCTCCAAAATGATACTGCTACAAATTAATCTAAATAGAAGAAGGCCTGCACACCATCTTATGCAAAAGGCAGTGCAGGAGTATAAAATAGACGTGGTACTAGTAAGTGAACCAAACATTAACATAATTAAAAATGGACCATGGTTTAGAAACAAAGATGATGAGGTGGCTATCAGAGTATACGGGAGTGAAGTGAAAGTGAGGGAGTCAGGAAGTGAAGCGGGATTTGTATGGATTAAAACAAAAGAATATATAATATATTCTTGCTATTATTCCCCAAATGTAGATATAGGTACCTACGAGAATAGCATAGAAAAACTGAAAGAAAGTATGAGGAATCAAGGAAGAGGACATAAAGTAATCGTTGGCGGCGATTTTAATGCAAAATCGTACGCGTGGGGATCCACTGAATATGATAGAAGAGGAAACTTAATAACAGAATGGCTGGCCGAGGATAATCTGCAAGTCCTAAATAATGGAAATAAACCTACCTTTATAAGGGGAAATAGCACGTCAAGAATAGATATCACGTTCTGCACGGAAAATATGTTTCGTAATGTAATAGCATGGGAGGTACTAGAAGGTGAAAACATGAGCGACCATCAGTATATTAGGTATGAAGTTACAAACAATATAAGCATAACAGGAGATCAAAGAAACATGCGAACGAAGAGGAGAGCATGGAAAATTGAAGAAGGAAAGATGCGGGACTTTGAGAGGGAAGTAGAAAAACAAATAAGAGACTACGATAAAAAAGGAAATAGTGACGACATTGCGGGAGACTGCACTAAATTAATATCAAATGCCTGTGACAAGGTATTCAAGAAGAAGATGACGATGAAGAAAAGTAGACGACAGTTGTACTGATGGAACGATAATATAGCCGAATTGAGAAGAGCATGTAACAGAAGCAAGAGAGCCTTGGTGAGATGCAACCGCAGAAGAACCTCTACTCAGCAGGAAAAAAGTCAACTGCTTGATGAATATGCAGGAAGGCACAAAGAATTGAGGAAATACATTAAGAAAGCTCAGGAAGAAGCGTGGAGGAAAGTATGTGAGGAGGTCAACAATAACCCATGGGGAGAAGGATATAGAATAGTTGCAAGAAAGCTCAGGTAGGCTCCTAAAATTGAATTGGATGAGGATCAAAGAATGGAACAGGCCAGGAAATTATTCCCGGAAGATAGGGAATACGACTGGAAGGAGATAATATCTGACAGAAGGAAATGAGCCTGAGGAGTTTACAGAAGAAGAACTGTTGCTAGCAGTCTCAAAAACCAAAAATAAGAAGGCGCCGGGGCCAGACGGAATCCCCCCCCCCCGAAGTAGTCAAAGCGATAACACTAAAACATCCTGCATACTGCGTACGTATCTTCAACGTATCTTCAATAAATTATTAAGCATGAGGGCTTTCCCAGCTCTATGGAAAATGGCAAGTCTGGTGCTTATAGAAAAACCCAAAAAGAGAGAGGAAGAAGGTCAGGCATATAGACCCATATGCCTACTAAATACAATGGCTAAGCTATACGAGAGATTACTTGCCAACAAAATAGTAAATGAATTAGAAAGCAAAGAAGACCTTTCAGACAAACAATATGGCTTTAGAAAGGGTAGAAGCACCGTGGACGCTATGAAGGCCATAATGAGAATGGCGGCGAACGTAAACACGGGAAACTACAAGAATAGAGAGCTACTAGTGATGTAGCCATTGACGTGGAAAATGCTTTTAATACAGCACCTTGGAATGGTATAATGCGAGAAATGAAGGCAAAAAATATCAGTAAGTACCTAATAGAAATTGTAGGATGCTATTTAAAAACAGGTGGCTGGAAGTCACAGAAGGTACAAAGATGAAGGTAACAAGAGGGGTACCCCAGGGGTCAATACTGGGGCCCCTCTTGTGGAATATCTATTATGATGGTTTACTAAAGATGCAGATGCCAGAGGGCGTAACCGCGATAGGATACGCTGATAACGTAGTGTTGCTTGTAAGAGGAAGAGATGAGGAAACAATGAAAAGTAGAGCCAGGAGAGCACTAAAAAAGGTAGATGATTGGATGACGGAAAGGCGGCTTAAGATGGCACCGCAAAAAACGGAAATGGTGCTGTTAGTGGCAAGAAGGAAAATTAAAGAAATGGAAATTAATATCAACGATGCAAGTATTAAATCAACAGAAGCCCTAAAGTACCTGGGAGTAATGTTCAATAGAAACATGACAATGACTGAGCATGTCATACACTCTGTGATTGCGACCGTGGTATACTCCATTGTCTTGTATGCGGCACCAATTTGGAGGAAGGCCATAGAGTATAAGAAATGTAGGCAAATGCTAGAAAGGATACAGCGTAGGCTGAATATCGCAATTGGAGGAGCATACAGAAAGACATCCACGGAAGCGTTACAGGCGATTACCGGAACAACTCCGCTGGACCTGATGGTGGAAGAAAGATTAAAAACATACGAAAGGACGAATGGAATTGGAAAGACGGAAATCAAGGATGAGATAATAAGTAAGTGGCAGACCAGATGGAGTGCACTGGAAGGAAAGGCAGAGTGGACTAGGAAGTTAATACCAGATATAAGCAAATGGGTCAAGAGGAAACACGGGGAAATGGAATACCACATGGCGCAAGTGTTTACAGGGCGTAGATGTTTCAACCAATACCTGAGGCGTATTGGGAAAGCAGAGAACGAAGAATGCTGGTATTGTGCAGAAAGAGATACAGCCGAACACACCATGTTTAGATGCATCCGATGGGAAAGAGAAAGAAATATGGTGGAAAGGGCAATTGGGGAAAATATTACAAAGGAAAATCTAACAAATATAATGCTAAGAAGTGAAGAGGCATAGGAGAACATACATAAATTTATAAAGAAAATAATGTTGAGGAAAGAAGAGGATGAAAGGGTAAGAAAAGCTGAGGAAACTTAAATGCCGGACAAAAAACAATGGGAACTAAAGAGTGATCTTGAAGTAATGCCACAGCAGTTCCGAGGTCACCCTTGCTCATCCATGGAGGGGTTTTAGTGGGTAGAAATCCCACAGTCCCCCGCGGAATAGAAGATCTTCCCGCGGGGACCCTAAGAAGGTTTCCCCTCCAAACAAAAAAAAAGGTTAGGTTAGATTAGGTTAGGTTAGGTTAAGTTAGGTTAGGTAAGGTTAGGTTAGGTTAGGTTACGTTTGGTTAGATTAGATTAGGTTAGGTAAGGTTAGGTTAGGTTAGGTTAGATTAGGTTAGGTTAGGATAAGTTAGGTTAGGTTAGGTTAGGTTAAGTTAGGTTAGGTTAGATTAGGTTAGGTTAGGTTAGGTAAGGTTAGGTTAGGTGCCGCGCATTGTGACTTGTTATTAGCCTTTGGTGAGGTACGCTGCGCAGCGCTCCGCCGAAGGATTCAGAGTATTTTCCACGAGAAAAATTTAGAAAAAAAGACTATAGTGCTGTAGCTCAGTAACCGTTGGTCTGCCCCGAATGTCCCCAGCAGCAATATTGTTCAGCTCGACGAGACGAGTCGAATGGTGTATAGCACATGTCGATCGGAGTTGGTCGCTAAACTAGATTAGGTTAAGTTAGGTTATGTTAGGTAAGGTTAGGTTAGGTGGCGCGCAGTGTGACTTGTTATTAGCCTTCGGTGAGGTACGCTGCGCGAAGTGCTGCGCGGCGCCCCGCCAAAGGCTCCAGTGTTTTCCATGAAGAAAAAAAATTATAAAAAATGCTTTAGAGTGCTGTATCTCAGTAACCATTGGTCTGCCCCGAATGTCCCCAGCAGCAATATTGTTCAGCTCGACGAGACGCGTCGAATGGTGTATAGTACATGTCGATCGGAGTTGGTCGCTAAATTAGATTAGGTTAAGTTAGGTTATGTTAGGTAAGGTTAGGTTAGGTGGCGCGCAGTGTGACTTGTTATTAGCCTTCGGTGAGGTACGCTGCGCGAAATGCTGTGCGGCGCCCCGCCAAAGGCCCCAGAGTATTTTCCAGGAAGAAAAAGGTTTATAAAAAAAAAACTTTAGAGTGCTGTATCTCAGTAACCATTGGTATTCCCCGATTGTCCCCAGCAGCAATATTGTTCAGCTCGACGAGACGTTGACGAGAAGTTGAAGTGGAGGAAATACAGCAAGGTGATCAGGTAAGGATTCCGCAAGAACCAACAGAACAACCAAATATCGATATGTAGAAGTTAATGGCATTTATTGCACTAAAGGCAGAGGAAAGTAAGAAAACTACTGATGAGTTGAAAAAGGAGTTTTGCAACAGTCAATTGCAGAAAAGGTAGAGGAAAGTAAGAAAGATGCAGAGGAAAGGGAAGGTAGGTTACGAGACGTGATTCAGAGCACTGCAGTGAAAGTACAAGAACAAAATGAACAAGCAGATAAGATGGAAAAGACAATGAAAGAGTTAAAAGAAGATTTTAATAAAGTACAACTCCAGAATAAGCAAGAATTGCAAGCACAAATAAATAAGATTAGTGATACATTAGGAAATTATAAAGAAGAACTTAAGAATGAGGTGAAAGGAGAAATACAGGAGGAATACAAACAACTAGAGGAAAATTTAACGAAAACCATGGAAGATAAGTTGGTAAAAAGTAACGAAGATGTAAGTGGAAAACTAAAGGACATACAAAGTCAAAAGAAAGATGTACATAAACAAATACAATTGATTGATGAAAAGGTGAATAAAAATCAAGTTGAAATGCAAGAATAAATTAATAATAATGTAAGCAGAGTTAATGTGTTAAACGAAAATCATTTAACAAAGATTAAAGAGGTAGAAGATACATTGAAAAGAATGCAAGATGGAACGGAAATGTTAAACAGTAGCCACAGAAGTAATTATATTGGAATGCAAACAGACATGTTACCAATATTTCAAGGAAGACCTGGAGAACAACCTATGAGTTATATTGTCAAATTAGATGATATCATGAAGTCAACACATGACGAAAATAAAAGGTTACAAGTAATTAACATGACGTTAAGAAATCATGCAGTATTGTTAAATCAAAATATAAGAATTATGAGGAATTCAGAAAGCTATTCATAAATCAATACTGGAGCAATGCACATCAAGCTCGAGTGAGAACCCAGTTAACAATTGGTAGGTATTGGGAAAGAGGTAGCACCCGTGAAATGTATGTAATGCAGAAATATAATAAAGCTCAATATTTAACACCTACATTAGCTGAAGAAGAAATTATCCAACATTTGTCCAGACATTTGGAAAGTGAAATTACAAGAGCAGTAGCTGTACAAAATATTATAACATTAAAAGATTTTTTAGAAATAGTCAGGAACTATGACATGGCTATTGGAAATAATAATAAAGAAAGTAACAGGAGAGAAAGTCAGAATTTTTAAAATTCTAGTAAAAGAAAATATGAGGAAACTCAACAAAATAAATTTAATTTTGGCCGTAATAATAATTATAATTTTAGAACGGGAGAGAGGAATTTTAATGATAATTATAACAGGAATTTGAACAGGTGGAGGAATAATAGATATAACAATGATAACCAAGGAAGGAACTACCAGTATAGAACGGAATATAATAACCAGGATAGGAAAAGATACAATACCATAATTGAGGACAAAAATAATGAAAGAATGAATCGGGAGAATGTAGCAGATAAATATCCTAGACGTCAATAGATAAATACCGTATATAAAGGTGAATTCGACAGAGGCAAACTTATGAGAGAAAATCAATTAGAAGAAACTGAGGGCGTGGAAGATTCCTCAGAAGATAAAAAAAAACTTCAATTTTAAATAGTTTAAGGAAGAACCTCACGTGTTTTTATAATAATTACGAAAATAATGGAGAATTTTTACTGGAAGAGGAAGAAGAAGGAAAACAACTTTCAACATTACCATTTTTAAAAGTTAATTTAAATAATACAGAATATTTAGCTTTGATTGATAGTGGAGCAATGGCTTCTTTAATAAATGAAGAAATACTTTTAAATAATTTGGATGTCCTACATAAGAATATAATAAAAGTGAATAAAATAGATTTGCTATCTGCAACTTAAAAAAAAATATCAACAACAAGCCGAATGTTAAATATTAAAATAATTATTGATCAATGGGAAGATGTAGTTAGATTGTTTATAGTTAAAGGTCTTAGCGTAGATATGGTATTAGGAATCGACATTATTCAGCAACTGGGAATAAATATTGATGGATCACAAAGGTGTATTTATTTAAAGGGGTTAAGTAAATCTTGGATCTGTAGCAGAAGAGTCAGCCAAGAAGATAAGTGTTGCCAATTAGAAAAAATTGGAGACATAATGAAATATAAAGAAGGTATAATTATTAATAATTACATAATAAATAATATGGAGAATAATTATGATAATAATGGGTTATTGCTGAATGAGTTAAAAATAGGTGAGAAGAATAAACAATTTAAAAGCCAAATATTACAAATAATTATCAGAAATTAAGAGGTTATAAATGAAGAAGTAGGACAAGCAATAAAATACATTCATAGGTTACAAGTTGATGAATCAAAAAGCTTTAATAGTAAATCTTACCCTATACCATTTGCATTAAGGACAGGTTAGGAAGGAAATACAGAAAATGGTAAAAGATGGAGTAATAGAAGCTTCAAAGAGTAATTTTATTAATCCTTTAGTAGTAGTTAAAAAACGTGATGGTTCTCTTAGTTTATGTTTGGATGCACGCAGAATTAATCAAATAACAAAGCCACAATACGAATCTCCACAAACTATAGATGGATTATTAAGTAGAATTTGGGATAAGAAGATTCTTACAAAATTAGATCTGAAAAATTCATTTTGGCTTGTTCCATTACATGAAGAGTCGAGAAAATATACTGGTTTTAGTATTGATGGTGAGATTTTTCAATTCAAAGTAGTACCATTTGGTCTTTCAACGTCTTGCGCAGCACTGGTAAGAGCAATGCAGAAGATATTAAACCAATTTGAAGACTTTTGTGTGCATTACGTTGATGATATCTTATTGTTTTCTGAAAACGAACAAGTAGAGGGAAGTGGATGGTTCTGGAACCTCCCCCCACCACTTGGCCTTGAGTTCAAGACCAAGGCCACATGCAAGGCGAGGCCACGTTCAAGGCGAGGTCACGTTCAATCCCAAGGTCACATGCAAGGCAGGGCCACGTGCAAGCCCAAGGTCATGTTCGAAGCGAGGCCACGTTCGGAGCGAGGCTACGTTCAAGGTCAAACCCGCGTTCGAGGTTGAGGCTACTTAAAAAAAATTCAAGGTCAAGATCGCGTTTACGGCCAAGGGCATAGAAAGAGTTAAGTAGTGCTTAGAACAGACTGCGCTTAACATATTTATTTAAAAAATTAGGCATGAAGTAAACGCCTAGGATACTTCATGTCTAAATTATGACTCGACTAGGATTCGAACCTAGGTCTCCCTGTATATCCGCAATCTGCAGCCGAGGGTATCTTTACCTCTAGACCATCGAGTCGGATAGAATATTTGGTTACTCATCCAGAGTACCTTCGTAGAGTGAAAGATACACATAATTTAATAAGAAAAGTTATATTTAAGATGCACATACAAAGAGTAATTACAGTAGTGGCTAGACTAAATGATTATAATACCAACAGATTAAGAAATACGTTACAGACATACACATTAGAGCGAATAAAATAGTGCTTAAAACAATAGTAGATATACAGCAGGAATTATCCGCGGGCGAGAGCAGCTTCTTCAAGACATCAGGTTTATTTTTCAGCAAAATCGTTTGCCAATTCGTATCTACCGCATATGAAGGGAAATGGTATTTTATCTTGAACGTTAAAACGTTATGTTCAGTAAAGTTGTTCACTTGTATTTTAAAAACGGAAATAGTTGTCAAGGAACTGGTATCCATTTTACGCCACGTCACGTTGTGCACTCCATCATTGTAGGCGAAAGAAGCTGAACTGCACCGCGGCGGTTGAAGGACGTAGAGAATCCCATCATGAACTGCAGCGAGAGCAACCAAAAATTGTATTGGTAGCATGTTCAACAAGTCGATGGCAACTAGTGAATGGTTTGGCGCCGCACTTTGCATCACTTATGACAACAGCAACCTTTTGTTTTGTCGGCCGCACCCGTTCCATTGTTGCCAGCCACATCTACTCCTGGGGAAAAATGCAACGCATCGAAAAGTTAATAAGTCAAGTCTTCGATGGTTTGTAATTGCTGGTAGACCTTGGAAATTTTGCAGTTGGGTGACCAACGGAGGTGTTCAGATAGGGGTTTGTCATTGCGCTCCCAACCAGAAATTTGAACTCCGCAGTAGAAACACTGTACACAATTAATCGTGTCGCTGATGCAAAAGAAACCGGCACCTGCTAGCGATTCTGGAGTTTGACCTCGACTCCAATCGCCGAATGTTCGTAGCCGTTTGGAGTAGCTCCCAAATTCTGGATGTCGAGGTTCTGAGCTCATGATGGCAACTAACTACGCACACGTTTGTGAAAGTTTTATATTCTACAATTCAAGGTCACAATCTCGAAACTTTAAAATAAAACCACAGAAATATTTCTAAATATATTTATTTATTTCCAAGTATAAGTTATATATGTAACTTCCCCATCCTCCAGTAGGCCTAGGTACCGGTCCACTGGCTTGAAGATGTTGGTCTGCCACCACACAGCTGACGATCCGTCGAAGACTGCAGGCCACGTCCGTAAGGTGGTCGTCTCCGCTAGGGTCTCTCCTTGTAGGTTCAAGGCGTACTCCATTGTGACCACTGCCTGGAGAGACCGTTGAGAGGATGCTGGAGGGCAACTAGCCAAAAACCGGCGAAAATGACGGTAAAATTGTTCTGCATTCTTAAAGTTAGTTGCCATAGCTGCTTGATGATTATGGTAGGTGCTGGAGGATTATGATGACTGTTACAGAAAACAGGCAACTTAATATAGGAGCGTAGTCAAGGATGGGAACGTAGAAGGTCAAGGGTCTTACCTTGAGATTCACATATAAAGCGTAACGTTTTTCCACCACGGCTACCAGTCATCATGCCTGATATTGTTGTTGATGCGCTCTTTGAAGATGCTCCTACATTTTACAAGGAGTTTGAATACTTCATCACCTCCGAACCGAGACCTCCATCAGCTCGTCAACTCCAGGCTGCCGTAACAATAGACTATTCCATGAGTCTTGGAAGCGAGCGCCTATGGCAGTCGACCCTCCTGAGGACGCTACCCACCACATACGAGGGTGACCCATTCCTGTGGTGGCGGCGGCATGTAGAGGTCCCCATCCAGCGCTTTCTCGCTCGGCTAGCAGATGGGGATGTAGTGTATATTACTTATTGTTGGTTTAATTAAATATGTGTATATAAAGGGGTCTGTGTTTTTATTGCACTCCTAGCGACGTCTATGATTATTGATATTTTATAAGTAGAAGCCCACGCTTTCAGTATTCATATCCAGTTCGACGCTTGAGCAATGCCTAACGATAAATTTGGCAAACATATGCATGCGAATTCCACGTCACACCCGCAGGTGTTTATGGTTGAAGAGCTAAGCGAGCCTTTATACTATGAACGAGATTTACAACTAGTATCCATTGCCGTCAATGATGATAGATGGTACATCCTACCGCATGGTGACATCGAATATACTATTCCCTTCCGTGAAGCTGAAATAACAAACGTCTTACTTTATCCCGAAAAACCGAAATTTATATCAACAAGTTGGGGTCATATAACTTTCGCGAAATGATTGGGATGACATTAAAAAAGGGTGATATGCTAAAATTTTGGGCAGTCAAGCCAAATATGTTATATGTGGAATTTCAACTCAAGGTTCCCATAATTGTTGAGTCCAAAAAGGTAGTGCAGTAAACATGACTTCAAGGTTGCGTTTACGCTCACCTCCTACCACATATAACCTTGGAAATGTGAAAATAAAAGCGCGTAGAAGAGTCTGCAAGGGTAGTAGCATCCGATAGTCGTGCAGAAATGGAAGCCTTGTTGAAAGCTATCGAGGTAGTTCAGAGTAATAAAGCAAGAAAGCCGCAACCACTGTTCTGTCCAGAACTTCTGAATAGTAGGACGTACAAATTAAATAAATCAAGTTCTAAGTACGTGAGTGTAGGGTTTGATTGGAGTTCGCAATTTAACCCAAGTATTATAATACGGGGTGCCAAAAATGACTGGGTGCAGTTAAATGAATGGGAGTGGACAGCCCTGATTGCAAATCAGGGAGTGATTTCCAACTACTTCTATTCTCTCGACGGTGAGTGGCCAGCTCTGGAAATAGGAAAGAAGAGCATTGTATTTGAAGCGATCCAGACAAGGAAAATAATCAAATTGGAGGAAGTGGGCTTGTCAGAGGTGCGTTTAGCGAGCGAAACTGTAGAAGAATTGTGGCGCTTGCAGAAACTCGTGGAAGTGCGATTCGCACAATTAAAAGCGTTATACTTTGAGAGTTTCTATAAAGAGATACTGAAGGGTGTAGCAAACCTTTGTGGAGACTGTTTAGTAAATGTATGGTCTGTAGTGGATCAGCTGGAGGAGAACTCTGAAAAGACTGCGTGTATGGTGGAAGTGCTAACGTTCGCGAGTTCTATGGTAAAGTGCGACATCGAAGTGGAAGCCCTGAGTCGTGAGTTGGTAGTGTAGTCATGTGGATGAATTATAGAGAGGCTGCTCGACCGGTTGCAAGAGACGTACCTAGTGCGGTTGATCGATTAGTGAGTTCCTTAAAGGATTTAGCTTTTGAAGCGTCGCACGAAGTCATATATGGGTTAGGACGTTCCGGATTCAGTGACGAAGAGTTGTATAAAAAAGAAAAACAGTACAAAAACGGTGCAGCTGTCGGTCAACTATTCTTAGACAGAGCCATAAATGAAGGCCTCCTTGTAGATTTAATGGATAGTCTTGGCCTAAAATGGCATATGTGTGAAGTAAAAGCCTTTATAGAGAGGAAGGAAAATGAAGAAGAGCGTGCAGTTTGACGACTCGAAGAATAAGATTTATAATTTGCATACGTGGACGTATGCTTATCGAGAAGCTCGAAAAGGACGGTGGGAATGGGCAGGTGTGGATAGGTTGCGGTTCCATCGGAGGATACTTACTATGGATGAAGTACTGCGAGACGTCTTGTGCCCCGAACGTAGGCAGACAATTTATGTAGAACGCTTTTCCACTAGTACGTAGATGTTTAATCCATGTAGTTAAACTATATATTGTAAACAAATAAAAAAAAACAATAAAAATTAAAAAGGTTTTTTTATTCCATTATGTAGTGATTATAAATATGATACACGTTAGATAAAGCGCAATAACAAATCGGTTTGGAATGATATAAACAAGCGGGTTGTGATGGGGTGAGGGCCGGTCTTTCTTCCACTTCGATGATTGGGATGGTAGTAAAGCGGCGTAGAAAAGTTGCCTTTTCTCGACCTTTCACATATACTTCGGTGGCACCTTGCAGAAGACGTCGCAAGATTGCAGGAAACATGTATCCTGGAGTAAATCCCTCATTCCAGTCGATGCAATGGTGATTAGTCATTACCCAGCGGGCTTGTTGTAAATGTGGTGTTAAGGAATGGAGGGCGAAAGGGGGTTTAAAAATGTGGTGAGATACTGAGGTACCGTCGTAGGAGGCCAATTCTTTTGGGGTAAAGTGCTTATCCGACGTCTTAAAACCTTGAATATCGACAATGATCTTCATCGTATTAGGTATAGGGAGCATGGTCTAGTTACGCTAAAAGTCGAGGTGCAACTGAAGTGTTTTGCGAAATTACAGTTGTTTAACTGCTTTTGACAATGCGTTGTAAGTAAAAACCCGATCGTGAAGAACGAGACAATACGCAGTTGTGTTGGCTGGTACGTTAGCGGAAGTTTCAAATTCAACACGAAAAACGACAGCGTTTGCATGAAGGTAGTCTTTTTGATGGGAACAATCTATTACAACAATGGGCGCCTTGTCTGCAAAGTCATGGCGGGAGAAGAAGGGCTCATCGATTTTGCTATAATAAGATGATTGAAACTTGGAATACATGTCGTATAATGTTGCGTAATGATTGAGTGCATAATTGTTATGTAAATTGTCGTATGGGAATCTTTCGGTGTTCAAATAAACTCGGAAATTAGTAAGACCAATTTTATCGAAATTAGCATTGTCCTTAGCGATTAGCCCCGAACGACCTGATTGAAACCCTACGATGACATATCTGGGGGTTTGTAATTTTGTGCTTGTAGCGATAGCGTGAGAATGTTGAGTCACAGCATGAACACCGGGTATGATATGAAGCTGCCAGCTGCGAAATGCGACTTGAGTGTCAATATTTTTATCGATGTATTTGGTAAGGGCTAATTCTTGAGCAAGACCTGGAGTGATATGAGGAACCTTCCAATATAGTTTGTCAATCGTAACTTTAGCCGTCTCCCCTACGGTAGCACTGAATACGGCGTCGGCATCGGTATTGCTGCGAATTAATAAAATTAAAATCTTGTCGGATGTTAAGTATTACTTTACCATAATCTTCGGCGAATCCTAACAGCATTCTCAACGGTATGCAGGCACTAAAGTTACCTTCCTGATCGGTAATGGGAGGATCGCCGCCGGCAAACCAACCTGCATTTTGAAGCTTTTTAACGTCAGCGGAACTGTAGGACACATATCCCTTAAGAGTAGACGTAATACCAGGTTTGGTGACAGAGTCGACAACGACGCCATTGATTTCGTATCGGATTTCGCTAAATAAGTGAGCCAAACCATTGTTAAGGAATTTAGCCGTTGTAACTTCACCGTTTTCCTTCCGCAACTTTCCCTCTAGGTACAGATAGCTCAGGCCGGGAAGAGTTGACATATCTTCGGGAATTGGAATTCGAATTTCATCGTTATAGTCAAAACGGTTTGTATACGGTTGATGTGTGTGCAATTGATTGCTAATGATAGAAGTGTCGACGAGGACTCGCTCTCCAATATCTAAAATACTCATTACACTATTGTAAAGCCTAAGGACCGCAAGAAGTCTCTGTTTGCTTTAGTTAGCTGCGTGGTGGACGAAGCCGTACTGATCTTACGAGGGTGTGGGCGACGATTCTTATAGGAAGTAAAGCAGGGGTGGTACGGAGTGGTGAATCGAAAACCCATTACAGTTTCTTTAAATGTAATGTTACCGTAACGGTCTCCTTACTAAAACTGACAGGATTATCCGATTGGTCTAGTATTTTAATAGTTAAGTTAGTGATCTGTTTCGTGCTGATCGGTAGATAGATGACAGGGTTAGGGGTTTCCACTATTTTGTACCCGGGCGGTACTATGGGGAAGAATTGGTGAATGATATGGCCGGGCTTACCATTTTTATATGAACCAACGGAGATGTTGCAATGAATAAGAATCGAGTTGATGTTCAAAATTTTCGTAACATGTTCAGCTGTGTGCCACCTATCTGCAGCATAAACTTTTTTCTCAAAGCCTAACATGTCCCGGATAGTATTGTTGCTTTGAAAGTCGATTGGAACGGTGGACTTTATTTCGGTTTTTAAGGTGCTGTTGTTTCCACGTAGCAGTACCTGTTTAACACCCGCATCAGAATCGAGTTGGTTATGTAAAAATTCAGCAATGTCGGTAATTTCATATGCTCCCTCCGGTATAATAATAGGAGGTTCTCCAACAAGATGAAATTCATTGTTGGGAGGTCTAACGTTTGGAATAGTATAGTAGGTTTCGAAACTTAACAATCCCAAGACGTATTCGCTACCATCGTCTAAGAAAATGGGAGGGTCAAAATTTGCAGTAAGAACAGATGAATCTCCCGTAAGAGTGAATATACTGGACATGATGAAGCGTGGCACTTAAACTGACGACAAAAGCGGTTTCTCAAAGTTATATAAGAATTTGAGACACAAATGTCCGCATGTGTATGATGCGAGTTTTTGATATCTATTAGAGTTGTACATAATTGTGTTGTTGCTACCATCGCTGCGAAAGTAGTTTACTAATTCGGGAGGAGGTTGTAAGCGACCTATGCTATCGAAATACAGAACAAATCGATCAGCTTTAACGTAGGCTGTCCAATGTGTGCCAGGTCCAACATCATCGTCTAAGTTAGTAACACCACATTCTCGTTGACGAATTTTGTCAGATAGGGCATCTCGCATAAATATCCCCCTAAAATGGGGAATTTCTAAGCGTTTAACGTACTGTGCAATATCGATGTTCGTCAACGCTCGGCGTGGTAGCTTCAACGGTAGTTTTTTGACTGATACGGTCGTAGATATAGCCCTTTTCCTCGAGCAATGGATTCCATAGCTTTGTTATGTCGCTCTTTTTCCTGGAGATCCTTGTACGCTTCCGTTTTCTAGATACCCCCGTACCAAATTTTTGCGCAATACCGGCAATAGGTAGTGCACGCTTTCGTTTCCGGGAGACTCTCACACCAACAGTGGGTTGTGTACGCTTCCGTTTTCTAGATACTCTCGTACCAAATTTTTGTGCGACAATAGGTAATGTACGCCTTCGTTTTCGGGGGACCGTCACACCAGCAGTGGGTAGTGTACGCTTCCGTTTTCTAGATACCCCCGTACCAAATTTTTGCGCGGCAATAGGTAGTGTACGTCTTCGTTTCCGGGGTGTTTCCATAGCAGCAATGGGTTCTGTACGCTTCCGTTTCCGGGAGACTCCCATGCCGAGTTTGGTTTTCCCTTTCATAATCCCTGTAACAGCAAGAGCTGCCGCTCTTTCTCCAAGAGTAGAGTCTTTTGCTTTAACGCGTTCCCAAGCTTTCTGTGCAAGAACTTTATCCGCCGCGTGACGCGTCGAAAGATTGCTAGATTGTGAGTATGCGATGTCGTGTTGCTTGCAAGCCTCGTCCAGAGGGTTTCTTCCTCGATCACCTCGAGAAAGCCGTTTGTTTAAACGAGTGCCAGGTCCGCAAAACTTGTAACCTGGTATATGTAATTCGAAGGGTAACTTGTCAATAAGGGTGTTCAACAAACCGCGACCTTTCCGTCTTACGATTCGACGACGACTACGAGTTTTACGTCTAGTATAACTCATCTTAAAGAAACGCTCGTCGAAGAGCGACTGACGATGTGAAGCTCAAAGGGGTAGATATATACTTAGCACAGCGCGGTTAGAAGCTAGTTCGTCCCCGTCCGAAAACGATGGAGAACGTCAAACTTGTGAAACAAAAATGTTCGCTGCCGGTAGTAAATCATACAGTAAATTCCATGTCACAGAGGTTCAGACGACACGGCACTTTACTGGGTATAGGATGTAAAAGGGGTTTGATCATTGGTCCTTCCGGCTCTGGGAAAACCAATGCGATGATCAGTCTTTTGGTGCACCGCAATGGAGTGCGGTTTCAAAACTTGTATTTGTATTCCAAAACCCTTGACCAACCTAAATACAAATTTCTGAAGATACTCCTGAAGTCACTAAAAGAAATCGGATTCTACGAATTCAGCGAGGGGTGTGAGGTTATCAAACCACACGAGGCGAAAGAAAAGTCTGTTATTGTGTTTGATGATGTGGCATGCGACACTCAAAGCATAATTAGAGATTATTTTAGTTTCGGACGTCATCGAAATATAGATTATTTTTACCTCTGTCAGACTTACTCATCAATCCCGAAACAACTGGTACGAGATAATGCGAATATCATAATCGTATTCCGGCAAGACCACACCAATGTTAAACACATTTACGATGATCATGTAAACACAGACATGTCATTCGAAAAGTTTAAAAACTTATGTTCCCACTGTTGGATCAAAGATCACGGATTTTTAGTTATCGACAAAGAAAGCGAAATCAACGCCGGTCGTTATAGAAAAGGGTTCGACAGTTATTTCACTATATAGGCATGGACCACTGCTGTACAAATTATTAGTCTACGAACAACGACAGTAATAGCAACATGGACAAACGGTTAGTAAGCGATCTTATTAAAGCTAGAAAGGCTGTCAGACGGAAATATGAAACTTTAAAAGCAGATATCGCCGAATCGCAGACGGCTCTTGCGGAGCAATTTAAACCAATTTCCCAACCACTCACGGAATTGCTAACATCCATTAAGCAAGAAGGCGGTCAAACAATACAGCAAGAAGTAGAACCTATGCTGAGAACCATCAAACGACGAGTGTCCACACCATCTATCCTACCCCGTCCGAGAAATGGCAAAACCCCCGTACGAGCGTCAACCCCCGACATTGCCATTCCCGGACCGTCGACTTCAGCGTTGGTAACATCCACACCTAGATTTATTGACAGAGAAGTATTGTATGAGAGTTTACCGGATGAGGAGCAACAGGTAGAAGTTAAGGAAGAAGAAGCGGCAATTGAAAGTTCAGTAGCATAGGCTAGGGAAACCGTGCGACAAATGATGGAACCGGAAGTTCTAGGAGAATACCTGGAACAGTTCTCAGGGTTAGCTAGAAAATATATCGAGGGAATGATACGAGATACAGAGAGCAAGTACGATCTCCACTATGGAGTTCGATGGGACATAGACACTGATAAGTTTGCAATTGGGAATAAACAGCTTACTTTTGAGGGTCAGGACATGGTTATTACAGATCACGGCAATAGAATAGTATACAAAGGCACCCCCGGCTTTTACGAATTAATGTTCTTAAAGAAACCGATAACTTATACAACCAAAGACCGTGAAAATTACTATGACATAGTGAACCGATCTGCCGCAAATCGTAAGAACTACGATCCAACCCAAGGGATAAGCGGCAACGCCGGCGCAAAATATATGAAAGTAGTACGCCCCCTGGCTACATCCTCCGGCATTAGACAACCTACCAGAGCCGCATCGAGAGTGCAGCGTACCGGTAGGGGGTTATTAACAGTAACCAATAAAAAAGTGGAATTTGTTCCTTGGAAAGATCCAAATTCATTAGTGGATCGTCTGCGCATATTACTAGCCTCTCAGGTAGCGGGGCACACCGGCCATTCCAACGAATTCGTAAGCATCACCCAAGCTCTACGAGATGCAAAAATAATTCACTAAGACGAGTACAAAAGCAGAGCACCTATTGAATTACGATCAGAAGGTGTTAGACGATAGAGTAATGCCCATAGACAAATTTGGACGCCACTACCATAGCGCGCGCTACGGCTCTCATCGCAAACATATCTTTATGAAAGTTGAAAATGTAAACCGACTCCATATAGAGGTACCACTGCTGCTAGTGGGGCGTGGTTATGATGAAAGCGGATATTCCAAAATTTTCGGTAATAATGAGTACATTTTTCCGTTAACGATCGGTGAGATCATAAGTGTTCAAGTCAACGGACCTTTGGTAGTATCACACATCAACGGCATCAAACACGACACGCTTGTCGGTAAGACATTGCGGCGAGGAGATAAACTGAAATTCGAATCCATAAACACTAAGTTATACGTGCAACTGCTGCTTAAATGTCCCATAGCAGTCGATACAGCAACATTCGGCAATGAGTCCTAAGGAGGATCTAGTTGCAGAACTTCACAAACCAGCGCGAAGAAATTTCAAGAGACGACGGGTGATTCTCAAAGGATTGCATGATTTACTACAAGCGGATTTGGTGGAGATGCAACCATATGCACGAAGCAATAAAGGTTATCGATACATTTTAGCTGTTATTAATGCGTTTTCTAAATACTTGTGGGCTCTCCCGGTAAAACGGAAAACGGGAACAGATGTAGCGGCAGCTATGCGAAAAGTTCTTGCTAATATGAAGGTATCTCCAAAAAACGTACAAACCGATTTGGGAAAAGAATTTTATAACAGCGATTTTCAAGCATTGATGCGACGTTACAAGATAAATCATTACAGCACGTATTCAACTATGAAAAGCAGCATCATAGAAAGATGTAACCGCACCCTTAAGAACATGATGTGGAAGCAGTTTAGTTTGCAAGGGTCCTACAAATGGTTGGACATTCTGCCCCAACTTTTAAACAAATATAACACAACCAGGCATAGCACAACAGGTATGAAGCCGGCTGAAGTTAATCTTAAAAATGCCAAACGTCTGTTACACACCGTGTACAGCCACACAAAAACTGTAGATCCGACACCTCAAAAGTTTCATAAAGGAGATTCTGTACGCATTAGTAAATATCGTTCGATATTTAGCAAGGGCTACACACCCAGCTGGAGCAACGAAATATTCAAAATAGCCACAGTGCGACTTACAAATCCTACCACCTACAGACTCACCGATCAGGAAGGGCAAGAAATCAAAGGTGGATTTTACGAGCACGAATTACAGAAAACCAAACACTCGGACGTATACCTGGTAGAAAAGGTGTTGAAGAAGAAGGGTAATCAGCTTTACGTAAAGTGGTTGGGATTCGATAATCGTCACAATTCCTGGATATCCAAAAACAATGTTGTATAACTTATTATGATTCTATAGAACTCTTTCAATAAAACACTTTTTTTGTTTTACTACCATTTATTTTCTTTAAATAAAAACTTTTTATGTTTTACAGTAATTTATTATTGTAAATGCTAAACATGAGTGACTACAGTGTTAAATAACAAATTTACTTGGTAATGCGGACCCAAACAATCAGATTTTTCGTAAAATTTAACTTACTACCTATATCATACAAGCTAGTGTTCTTAACCTATACTATAATTGCTATATACAATAACTAAACCTACAAAGTACAAGAAAGCCGTGTAGGACCTCTGCTGTTAAGTAATAACGAATACTGTTTCGCGAACATATTGCTACGTCATCGTTTCGGCAATGCGCAGCAAGTTGTCTAGACGACTGTAAACATCTATATCACGGTGACCCCACGCTAAGGTTTTGGTAGTATTAGGAATAAGGAAGCGTTTATCATCTCGCGAAGAAAGCGCAACCTTATTCATTAATTCGGTGTACATAGTGTGTAAATGGGAACGAAACACATACATCTGACAAAACACAATTTTTCTCTTGTTTTCGGCTACAGATTTATAAATTTCGGTGGTGAGGTGATTCCGAACAGCACTCTTTCTAACTCCCTTCGCCTTTTTGGCTTCCTTACCAACAGCGTTTACAGAGTATGTTTTTGCACCGACCCCGTAATAGCTACACACAGCCACCCCAGCTTACTCATCCTT